>RXON01003793.1:0-95656 GCA_009667805.1 Leptobrachium leishanense
AATCGCACCGAATTGAAGAGAACGAAAAGTCACCGAACGTGCGGTGACTTTTCGATTCTCTTTGCATAACCCTGTATATGAGTCGACTATGGAGATCACAAAATGAGTTGAGGTGCTGACTGAGTTATGTAACAAACAGCAGGTATTATAAAGTAATAATTACAGTTGTGAGAGATAATTAAACATTTGTCTTTTCTGTGCTTCAGACGATGACAATGAGGTGTATATGCCCGATGCTGATCTAACAACCAGGTCTGAGTTTAAGAGCTGGCTCTGGACAGTCGAAGAAATGAAGGAAAAACCAGATTATAATGGGTGAGTAACTTTCCGGTTTTGTAACATACTGACTTGTTTTATAATTCCTGAAGAAGCTGATCGAGCCGCCGTTCTCGCTGCAGGATGAGAGGTGAGTATCTGATTTTTGATGGATTTTTTTTAGCTGGTGCTGACTGATTTCACAGAAGCCGTGCCCAGAAGCTGTGGTTAACTTTTCAGTAACCTCAGTGGGATGGTAATTAGTGTTAGGACTTTGTAATCCTAACGCTAATTACTCTTTGCAAAGTACTATGGGGTCGTGCTGAAACGCGTAATATCCGAATCGCTAATGGGTCTTTTAACCTGTTAGCGTTTGGATTGTGACATAGTCCACCCGCGCTAGGGCATCCAAAGCGAACGCTTACACAGGCGAGTGCTATCGTTAGCGTTATGAATGAAATATGGCCCGTGATGTTTCACATCTGGACTAGTTTTACATTTCAAAGTATTTCCCTCCTTGAGAACCTATTTTCTATAAACCAAAGTCTCCTCTAACTCTGCAACTATGATTAAAAATCAATTCTTCTCTGTGCAGTATTTCCACCAAGATATTGCCAGTTTTCCTGAACGATTCAATCACTACATGGGAGGTTTTGGCCGTGAGTCTTTCTGAAAATAAGGGTAAGTGACAGTTTTTTTTTTTTTTTATCCTTACTATTGTATAAATGTTGTCTGAACCAGTGCATCCAAGAATCCCAAAGTATAGAACTAGTGTCAGTATAATAAGGGCCTCAGAAACGGGAGGATTCAGATGAGATCTTAAGGACCACAACCCAATAATACTTTGGTAACCTCTTAGGCCCCGTTCACACTGTGCGATTTGAAAATCGCGCGACTTTCCGCGCGATTTTCATATTCGTGACATGGTGCGATAATGTTGCGCGACGTCGACGCGACATCAATGTTTTGTGCGATTTTTGCAAAGCACCACCAATACAAATCGCAAAATCGCAGATAGCAAATCGCAAAAAAAAGGGTCATGTACCTGCGACATGCTTCTGCGACGCGCGACATACAACGTCGCGCGGCAAGATGTGAACAGCTCCATTGAAATCCGCGCGATAAATCGCACAGTGTGAACGGGCCTTAGTCTTCTAATGTTGACAGTCCTTGAGGAAAATCTCTCTCTTGATCTTCTCTCCAAGAAAGGTAAAGATCCATCAATCGGCCTCTGAGCATTTTCATGATGTGAAAAAAATAAAATGAAATAAACAAGAGCCGACGTGTGGATTTTTATGACTCTTTTAAGTGCAGTAATGCTACGCACTCAAACTTATTCTGAGTCATGTGGAAATAATATCTCAAGATTGTATAGAAAAATAACAATGACTCCCAATTAGTTTTATATTTCAGCTCATTTATAAAAAAGTAAGAGAAAGACCACAAACTAATCAGAAATTACCCGTGTTCTGTTTCTCCATCAAAGCACTGAGAATGTGAACTCTGAATTTACAGTTGTGATGAGATGGCGATAACTCCCAGTCTTAGATGAATTACAGAAAGTGACTCAATCCAGACCACACCTTAAAGATCTGATGAAGTTTATTCCATAAACTGAAAGGATCCACAACAATAAACATCGGATAGGTCAAAAAATCATAATGTGATCCTCTCCATGAGGCATGCTAAGGATTATTGGGAAATGAACAAGGGTGGAGCTATCTAGACAGGAAACTGCCATGAGGAGGGGAGGAGAGAAACCCAGTGTAACAGTTGGCACCCGCTTGGGCAATCGTGGTGGCTAGGAACAGGGAGTGTAGCCCAGCCTAGGCAGATGAGCTACTGACTTGACACAGGACAGATCAATAATACAGACTTCTTTCTCCAAAGCAAAGGAGCATAAGAGCAGGACTGATTTGCATCTAAGCTCAAATGGTTTCCAGACCAAAAGACAACTTAGTGCACCTTCAGAAACACCAAAAAAAAAACAAAGTCTGTAATACTTGAATAGGAGTCTGCCAACAATGTATGACAGTAGATGAATTATGCAGGCTGCAGGGCAGTCCACAAACTGACAGACTTGGCGATACGGGAAGTGAACTCCACGTCAGGGCTACGCAGGAACCAGACAGACACAAGGGACAGAAGGGCCAGAAGAACTAAGGGAATACTAAGCTGGGGTAGGTCCTTTAGTTGGCTTCTAACTAGGGAGAATACCTCACAAAGTATTACAGAGCAGTGGGAACAAGAAGAGCAAAGGTTAACACAATATACAAAAATCCTGCGCTAAAGAGGTCCTTGTAATGGCCTCGGAGAGTATGCTAAACTAAGACAAACAAGGTACATGAAACATGAAACATATATGAATGGTCAGGCAGGCAAAGGTTGGCAACAGATCAGAATGCAGAGTACCAGGAGCAAGCAGGAAAGGAACGTCAGAAATACAGCCAAGGTCAAAACCAGAATAATCAAGACTAGAATGCTTTGCAGCAACTCAGGAACAAACAGGACACAACCACCATCAAACTCCACAAATCGGCAATCAGGCTCTGTGCTGCTGGGATATATATAGGGAGTGGGTCTGTGTGATTTGGCCATGTGACCCCCAGACCAGGTGATCACAACAGAACCCCAGATCAGCCCTAGCCAGCTAAGCCAGACACACCACACGGGATAACAGACATGGAGGCCCTTCACCACCATGGGGCACAGCCAAAACCAGGCAAAATGTAACACCCAGGGGTGGATGAAACATGTGCAATTCTTAAAAACATATCACAAGGCATGTGAAACATGACAACCCATTTAAGAAATTATAAAATAAAATTGTAACTGTTCAATGAAGTATGCAAAACATTCTGAAAACCCATCACAAAATTATATGATGTGCATGACCAAGAGAGGATGGTTTGTTTACCTGTTAATGTGTGTTTGTGTTAAAGATGCAAATTGTATGACAGAAATTCCAGAAAACCATGGTATTCTTCTAAAATAGGTTTATTCTATCACCATCAATACGACTTTTCGACCTCACATAGGTCTTTGTCAAGTATGAATCACAATTATTCCCTTCCCATTAAATAGTGTCACATATCAAAGGTCCATCAATTAGCAACTAATTGAAGACAACAATAGACAAAAGTGAGTTAACCCTTAACCTCCCTGATGGTGTTCCTGAGTGTGTCTTGGGGTTAAATTTCACCGCTGAGAGCGGTAACCCCGAGACACACTCGGGCTGTATACATTACCTCTCCCCGCGCTCCCTCGCTGATCTCTGCAGTCTCGTCCGGCGATCACAGCATTTTACTTCCTGGATTCCTTCTCACGAGGAAGGAACCAGGAAGTATAAGGTCGCCGGAGGAGGCAGCTGTGGATATCGAAGGAGCGCACGGAGAGGTGATGTATCCAGCACATAGGTATTAATTACATCATTTTAAATTACAACTTTTTCTGAACTAAGACATATGTATGCACATGATATCAACCCACACTTATTGGATCAAAAAGGAACTTCATTGGAGATGTGTCAGAACACATTTCAAAAGTTACGCAATGATCCATATTATAGTCGCATCTGAAAGAGAATAAAAATAGTTTTTATGTATACTATCCGTTAAAATCTTATAAAAAAGAGGAATAATCAACCTCTCTATTTAAACCCTGTGGAGAAATAGGGTTAAGATGGTATATCCATGCAATTCGTTCCTCTTCAACGATTTCTCTCTATTACCGCCTCTTGTCAGTTTTGGCACTGCATCAATCATCTGGAACCTCAATTGATAAATATCATCTCCAGCCTCCAAAAAATGATGTAGAATGGGGAGCTCAACCTTTTTTTAGTTCTAATGTCTGATTTATGCTTGATAATCTGATTTTTCACTTTCTGTGTGGTCTCACCTACTTACACCAATCCACAAGGGCACTTTAACAAATACACCACAAATATGGAATTACATGTGAAGTGCCCTCTGACTCTGTACTTGTGTCCCCAGTGGGGGTGCCAAAGGTGTCTCCTCGAAAGACTGCATTGCAGCATGAGCACTTAAGCATGAAAAGGTTCAATTTTTCTGGTTTACCAAAATAACTCTGCCTTGTTTAATTACTTCTAAATTCTGCCCTTACTAGTGTGTCCCTCAAAGATTTACCTCTCCTGTAGCATGTCATTGGAGGGGCTTGAAATTCAGGTAACTTCAGATATGAATCTTTTAACAAAATCCTGTTTAAGTATTGGTATATTTTCACCTGATCAGTATGTGTGCTGAACTTTGACACAAGAGCAATTTTCCCCACACTTTGTTTATTGCGAGTATGGGGCTTCGTTACCTGTTGTCTAGTGACCCTAGAAAGTTATTGTCTAAGTAGTCCATTAGGGTAACCTCTTGCTCTAAACCTGTTAACCTATTCTTCCAATCTCCTTTCTCTACAGGTGGGTAATCTCCCAATCCTATTGACCCTCATGAATTGGCTACATGGTAGAGAGTCAGTTAATGTAGTAGGATGTGCACTACTATATACCAATAAAGAATTCCTGTCTGCTGGTTTTCTAAATCTCTTACCAACTGGTGGTACTTCTTTATCACCATGGTATCCAAAAAACATATTTGTTCCATACAATATGTCATAGTGAATTTGATAGTTGTTGACACAGCTTTTAAAAAAAATCTAAAATTCATGTAGTTGTTCTACCGAACCTTGCCAGACAAAAATAATATCCTCAATGTATAACGATACCAGTGATGCACAAACTGCTTGAAAAGGTCACACTCATTAATTATAATTTTTTCAAATTTAGACATATAGATATTGGCATATGTTGGGGTAACATTTGTTCCCATTGAAGTGCCCAAAACCTGTATATAGTATTCACCATCAAACATGAAAAAGCTATTATCCAGTACTAGTCGCACAAAATCAAGTAAGAACTCCAATTAGTCATCACAGAAACCCAATTCAATAAATGCACTTCTCATGGTTTCTATCCCATCCTCATTCTGAATCTAAGTGTATAAATTAGTAATGTCTAGACTGACCAAATTACTTTGTTCTCCAACACTTAACTCTTTTCTTGCCACATGAATGTTGACAATCTATATTAAGGGTTAACTCAATATCAGGGTTATTCAATGAGATCCGAAAAGTCACCGCACGTTAGGTGACTTTTCATTCCCTGCACTTTAGGGCAAGTTGGCGATTCCTAGCTCGCCGACCCTGCGGTGTATTCAGCAAGTACCGCAGGGTCCCCGTAGTGCAGGGAATACTCGACGCTAACTCGCTAAACACTCGCCGAACACTCACCGAAAACCCACAGAAACTGCCGCAAAAACCAAGCCGAACACGCAGGAAAAATCTGAGTAGTCGCCGATCACAGCACAGAGCAGCAGCCGGAAAAAGCCAACATGCAGACAAATGGGGTGGAAAAAAAAAAAGGTTTGCTTGAAAGTGGAATTTGAAACGCTGTTTGCAGAAAAACTACAGAACGAAAATGTCTGGAATTTACAGATAAGATCCAATGAATGATAATAAAAATGTCTGTTACAGAAAAAAGGGAAAACAATTTAGAAAGAAAACGGAAAGAATTTTTGGCAAAAAAAAATCACAAAAAATGTCTAAAAGATCCTAAAAAAAATCTAAAAATAAAGAGACTTTTTACTGCAGAATAAAATGATAAACGGTTTATTAGCTATTGTATTAAAACAGGAATATTTTTAACATTGAAGCCTATGGGATTCGCCTAAATAAACCTGTCAAATTAAACCACCGAACAGCAGGGCATTTAGGCAACTTTTCCCTGCTGTTCGGTATTCTATGAATAGATGAACCATTGCTTCTCTATGGGGATTTCACTGCCCTCGAACAGGCGCCGTACGTGCAGGCAATTCGCCAGAATTTGGCAAATTGCCTGCTCTCTGAATAGTCGAATGGCCCCGAAATGGCACCGTACACTGAATTTCAGTGTCCGGTTACATTTCGGGGTCAGATCGACTATCTTGAATAACCCTGTATGTGTCTATTGCTGTCTTCAATTAGTTGCTAGTTGATGGACCTTTGATATGTGACATTATTTAAAGGGAGGGGAACAATTTGTGATTCATATTCGATAGGGATGTGCATTGCAGAAAAAATTGTTTAGTTTAGCTTCGTTACATTTTTAAATAATTTTGTTTTCCGAAATTCGTAACTAATTTTGTTTCGTATTTCGTTTAGTTTCGGATTGATTTGAAATTTAGAATCGATTCGATAGTTGTTGCTATCCATTTGATAGTTCATTTCAAATGCGATAGTTGATATCAATTATTCAAATTAATCTTTTATGATGATGACACAGTGTAAAACGAAATACGTTTGTTATATACCGTTTTGTTTCGAATACGTATCGTATCGATTCGTTATTCGGAAGTACTTCCGAAATAAGAATTATCAAATTTCGTTCCAAATTCAGAATTTTTCCGAAACGAATGCACATCTCTAATATTTGACAAAGACCTATGTGAGGTTGAAACGTCGGATTGATGGTTATGGAATTAAACTATTTTCTAAGAATACCACGGTTTTCTGGAATTTCTTTCATACAATTTACAATTTGCTGCTTTGAGGACTGGGAGTGAGAATCTCCTCTACTATCGAGTATGTGAGTACATATTGCTTGTATTTTGTGTTAAATTGTGTTTGAAAAATGGTTTGTTTCTCCTCATAATGTGTGTCTGAGGTGAGGAATCTCTGATGTGTAGAATGTGTATAATTTCCATTAAGAATAATCTCTTTTGCTTGCTCAGGAATCTGTATCGGCGAGCCATATGAGATCCAGGTCATGAAAGAATTCTTCATCGACTTGAAACTGCCATATTCTGTGGTGAGGAACGAGCAGGTGGAGATCCGGGCGGTCCTATACAACTATTGTTCTAGAGATATAAAGGTAAATTACTTATTTATTGATGAGAGATATTGACAGAGCATAAGGACTGGTTTCCTTAAAAAGACACAAATAAAATGCTAGGGTGTAGGCTGTATATGACACAGTCTTGAGAGTCTGTGCTCTCTTCAAAGACCCTCGGATAACTCAAATATCTGAAAATGCCCAAGAATTGTCAGTCAGTCATTTTGGTTGGAGAGACATTAATATCAGCACTGTACCTCCATATGTCAATAGACAGGTTTGAGTGTCACTGATCTCTAAGCAGCTTGATATCGATAGTTAGAAGAAATGAGACACACCCCTTATCAGCAATACATATTATGTAGCACAGTGTTTCCTAAACCTGTCCTCGGGACCCTCAACTAGGGATGAGCTGTTCGGTTCGATCTGTTCGGAGTTCGCATCGAACATCGGCCGTTGGACAGTTCGCGAACTTCAAACTTTTTGGGACATTCGCCAAAAGTTCAAAAAAAATTTTTTTGAAGATATAAAAAAAATGCTTATAAAATAATAAAAAAATCTAGAAGTAAAGAGACTCTTTACTGCACAATATTATAAGCAACGGTTTATTAGATATTGAATTAAAACGGGAATATTTTTAACATTGCAGCCTATGGGATAAAACATTCTTGTTACTAAAACATCAGGTAGACACAGCCCTCTAATCAAGCACTGTAGAGGGCAGCCTGCAGGGGCCTCCCAAGGATCCCCTTGAGGAGCATGCGGCCGCTGGATGACAGAGCTGCGACTGTGCGGGTTAACCGCCCGGGTGCATGTGGCAGAGACAGGCAGCGCAGGGAGGGAGCCACTGCATCTGCGGCCACGGCAGACCCCCCCCAACCAGGATCCAGGGAGCCCCCACTGACCACCAGGCTAAGGTAAGGCGACACATTTCTAAAAAAAATTAAATCCGGGAACATAAAATAAAACCTTTTTTTTCTTTCTCTACCTGGCTGAATGTATTTAAATATATATATTACATACATTCAGCCAGGTAGAGGGGGGTGGCATGTGGGCTGCGCGGGGTCTCAGGCAATGGTTTGTTTTTTTGTGTGTATTTTGAGCAAATTTATAGGGGAAGGTAAGGGCAGGTATGATATCTATATATATATATATATATATATATGACCAGTGGCAACCTGCACATACCACAAATGAAAAAACTTGCCTGGGTGCACAGATCCGAAATATAGTAGTATAGATGTCTTCAAGTGTAGGACGCACTCCAGGACTTAAGTCACGTGATAAAAACATTTTTTATCATGTGACTTAAGTCCTGGAGTGCGTCCTACACTTGAATATATATATATTGGCAAGAAAAAGTATGTGAACCCTTTGGGATTACATGGAGTTTTGCATGAATTGGTCATAAAATGTGCTCTGATCTTCATCTAAGTCACAACAATTTGAGAAACACGGTCTGCTTAAAATACAACACAAACATTATATGTTTTCATGTTTTTATTGAACAGAACATGTAAACATTCACAGTGCAGTTTGGAAAAAGTATGTGAACCTTTGGACTTAATAACTGATTGACCCTCTTTTGGCAGCAATAACCTCAACCAAACGTTTCCTGTAGCAGATCAGACCTGCACAACGATCTGGAGTAATTTTGGACCACTCCTCTTCACAAAACTGTTTCAGTGTAGCAATATTCTTGGGATATCTGGTGTGAATCGCTCTCTTAAGGTCATGCCACAGCATTTCAATGGGGTTGAGGTCAGGACTCTGACTGGGCCACTCCAGAAGGCGTATTTTGTTTTGTTGAAGCCATTCTTTTGTTGAATTACTTGTATGCTTTGGGTCATTGTCCGGTTGCATCACTCATCCACTGCGGAGCTTCAGTTGGCAGACAGATGGTCTTACGTTTTCCTGTAAAATGTCTTGATAAACTCTGAAATTAATTTTTCCATCAATGACAACAATCCGTCCAGACCCTGAGGCAGCAAAGCAGCCCCAAAAAATGATGCTCCCTCCGCCATGTTTTACAGTGGGGATGAGGTTTTGATGTTGGTGTGCTGTGCCTTTTTTTCTCCACACATAGTGTTGTGTGTTTTTTCCAAACAACTCAATTTTGGTTTCATCTGTCCACAGAATATTTTGCCAGTAGTGCTGTGGAAAATCCAGGTGCTCTTTTGCAAACTTCAAACGTGCTGCAATAGTCTTTTTGGACAGCAATGGCTTCCTCCGTGGTGTCCTCCCATGTACTCCATTCTTGTTTAATGTTTTCCTTATTGTAGATGTGTCAACAAAAATGTTAGCATGTGCCAGAGATTTCTGTAAGTCTTTAGCTGACACTCTAGGATTCCTCTTTAGCTCATTAAGCATTGTGCGCTGTGCTCTTGCAGTCATCTTTACAGGACGACCATGCCTAGGGAGAGTAGCAACTGTGCTGAACTTTCTCCATTTGTTGACAGTCTGTCTTACCGTGGACACATGAACATCAAGGCTTTTTGGAGATACTTTTGTAACCCTTTCCAGCTTCATGCAAGTCAACAATTCTTGATCGTAGGTCTTCTGAGAGCTCTTTTCTGCGAGGCATGGTTCACATCAGGCAGTGCTTCTTGAAACCAGTAAACCCAAAATTGGTGTGTGTTTTTAAAGGGCAGGACAGCTTTCAGCAACACATCCAATAATATCACACTGATTGGACTCAAGGTTGGCTCACTCCTGGCTCCAATTAGCTCTTGGAGAGGTCATTAGGCTAGGGGTTCACATACTTTTTCCACCCTGCACTGTGAATGTTTACATGTTCTTTTCAATAAAAACATGAAAACATATAATGTTTGTGTTGTATTATTTTAAGCAGACTGTGGTTTTCAGATTGTTGTGACTTAGATGAAGATCAGAGCACATTTTATGACCAATTCATGCAAAACTCCACGTAATCCCAAAGGGTTCACATACTTTTTCTTGCCACTGTATATATATAAATAGATAAGATATATATATATTCTTATAAATATATATATCCAGACTTTTATTACACACACATTTTGGCAACTAATTGCCCCCCCCCATTTGGCTGATCCCTCCAGAAGAAATGTTGAACCCGATAGAGCAGAGAATAATATATATATTCTCTGCTCTGTCGAGTTCAACATTTCTTCTGGAGGGATCAGACAAATTGGGGGGTGCATTTAGTTGAGATTGTCCACATGCCACCCCCATATGGGTATGTGTATATATGGTCTGAGGGTGGGTGTATATATATATATCTGCGTGTTGATATATATGTATATATAGGCTGCGTGTTGATTTATACGTATATGTCTGTGTGTGGTATCAATGCATCCCTACTCTATACACAGCACTCCATGTCCCTATAATATATAAGATCAGGGGTTACTTTTTTTATATTTTTATACTATTCCTATTAACCCTTTCGCTGCTGAGGCTTTTCCCGCCTCTGTGCTGAGGTCATTTTTACCGGTTTTGCTCATCATGTTTAAACGTGTTTTGAAGGCTTATTTTAGTATATGACCCAGACATATTATATATCGTTCTTTCCGTCAGACTCGGTAGATTCATAATATGTCATTATTATATGTATACGTCATGACCTGTCTGTATATTATAACAAAAAATGCATATAAAATATGTATTTTTCAATAATTTACAACGTGTAAAGTGTTTTTTTTCACATTTTAACATGCGAGCAATTGCGGTTATATTTTGTATGGGGTGCGCTTGTTAAAAAAATTAGAGATGGGGTCTCGTTACATTTTTTTTGGGGGAAATTACGCGATTTTTAACAAACGCACCGCATACAAAAATCGTTAGTGCAGCATCATTGTTCACATTATAATTGAAATGGGAACAATATTGCTACACTAACAACACCAAAAAAAAGAAAAAAAAATGTTTATTTTTTTTTTTATAATTTTTTTTTTAATATATTTTTATTTTTAATTTTAATTTTAATTTTTTTTAAAAAACTTTTTTCACATTCGTGTTTGGTATCGTTGGAACGGCCATGCTCTGGCCGATCCAACCATACCAAACATTAACCCCTAGCTGCCACGGATCGGGAGATAGGGAGTTCATTGGAACTCCCTATCTCCACCGTTGGTGGCAGTTAGGGGTTAACTCTAGGACTGGCGTCATCGTGCGTAGCACAATGACGCCAGTCCTCAGGGGGAGTTCCCGGAGGCTTGGCCGACATCCAAGATGTCGGCCAGCTCCGGGAAAGGATCGCGAACCGGCGCTTTTCAGCGCCGATTCGCGATCCAGCTCCTCAGGGGTTAATGCCAGGCACCATTTGGAAGGGCAGGCTGTGCCCTTCCAAATGGTGCCTGGGTTAACCCCCGCAACGCCGCCGATCTGGAGGGAGAGAGGTCCGAAGGACCTCCCCCCTCCCTTTCAGGCGCCTCCTCCGCACATGCGGGGGGGGGGCGCCTGAATTAGGTGTCATCGCGCTGCCGCGATGACACCTAATTCCAGCGGCTGCGGTTCCGGATGCCGGGCTGACATCGAGGATGTCAGCCCGCACCGGGGGGGCCAGCGATCGGCCGGAACCCGGCCGAACGCTGACCCCAATGGGAGGACGCGCTCAGCGCGTCCTCCGCATACCAGCAGTAATGCGGAGGACGCGCTGAGCGCGTCCTCCGCATTGAAGTGGTTAAATTAACAGTAATTTTTTATGTATTTTATTCAGTAGAAACTTTTTTTCCCTATATAACATGTGCTTTGTGAAAATAAAACGATTTTGTGTGTACATTTTAATTTATTTATTGGATTCCTGTCCAGTGCGATGAGAAGCAAACGTAATGTAGTGTAAACACGCTGCGAGGCGGAGTGAAGTCAAGCCTGCAAAATGTTTGCTTCTCTTTGCTTCGCTACGCTGTGCGTCGCTACACGCTCAGTGTGTCTCAGCCTTTATTCCCGCATCGCTAGCTTACTGAATCAGTTTGTATACTTGTTACTTGTTCTGAGGACCTGATCTGTTGCGAATGCCTGCAAATGCCTGCCATTTGACTATTCTGTGTATTCCCTGCCTGTTCTGTTTGCTTCCTGTTGCTACTGGTGTGCGCCGATTCTCACCATATACAGTAGCGCAGTATAAGTGCCTAAACATTGCTGACCCGGGTTTTGTTATAGCTGCTGATGTAACTGAATAGATCGGGGATCTCTTCTGCATTACCAAAACCTCCACCACTGCACTCTTCCACAATACCACAGAGGGGTTACTTACGGTGTGAAGGCACTTGCTGCCACCAAAGGCACAATATTTGGGTGCACTGCACTGACGCCTATACCAGATTCATATAATTTTAATATTTGACTGCAGGGTCCAACACTGCACTCTTCCACAACACCACAGAGGGGTTAAGGTGGCCCAATTTTAAAGCACCTATTGTTACTCTCATCCAAAGCCTACATAAGTTTCACAATAATTTAGCCAAAAAAATCACTAAACTTGTTCTACGTGTCCTAAAATGTCTCCTCTGTTCATACAGACTGCCGCCCCAAGCAGTTGTTTATGTATAGATTAAAGGAAAACCATTTACCGTCATTTGAAATGTCATTTTTTTGTTTTTAAATGTTTCTATACATTCTAGAAATCCGCCACTTCACGGGCAGGTTATGGGGACCTCCTAGGCACGATATTTGAAGGAATTTTTCATTTTTATTCTTAACCTTTATTTCATGGAAAACTCATTGTTCCTTTAAAAACTTTTATTTTAAAAAAAACTTTTTGAACTTGTTTGCTGACCCCAGGGCACTACCTTGACCCCCATACACCTTTTATGGCATATATCTTGCATATATGCCCTCTTGGAGGGCACTCTAAAAATCGAACTTTCGAGTCCCATTGACTTGCATTGAGTTTGTGTTCGAGTTAGAGTTCGAACTTTTGAAAAGTTCGAGTTCGAATGCGAACCGAACTCGGGGTGTTCGGCTCATCCCTAATCATGATATCTATTCCGCTTAGAAAATTACACCAAAGAAGTTATAACAAAGGACAGTAGAGTTCATTATCCACAGTCAACTCACAACAAATTTAATTATGACAACACACATTGTCTGATATTATCAGAATAAGAAAATCTCGGTATACAGTCGATCACACAGCAGCAGCTATCTCTGACACCTTATTCTCAATCTATAATAATCATAATCAATGATTTATGGAATACGAGTTTGGTTATAGACAGATAAACTCTTTGTCAACTTTCTCAGCTTAAATCCAATCATCCTCCTTATACTTACCTCAAGTCTACACCCGTTTTTCTCAACACTGACCAATCACAGAATTCGTTTGTAAAATTAAAATGAGCATTATATTTCAATTTTACAGGTTATTTCGCTTGAGGGCAGTATAATATAACGAGAAATTTTGTAGATATAAAATACCTTATTTATACTCCTTAAAATTTATTATTTCTTAGAAACATAGAAAAATTTCGGCAGATAAAATCCTTTCAGCCCATCTAGTCTGCCCAATTACATGGATACTTAACCTGGATTTATCTTTTGTTTAGGATAAGCCTTATGCCTATCCATGCTTGCTTAAATTCAATTACTGTTTTGGCCTCAACCACTTCAACTGGAAGGCTGTTCCATGTATCACCACCCTCTCAGTAAAATAATGCTTCCTGATGTTACTTTTAAACCTTTGCCCCCTAATCTAAGACTATGTCCCTTGTTTTGCTACTTTGTTTCCTTTTAAATATACTCCCTTCCCCAACTTTGTGTATTCCTTTACGTATTTAAATGTTTTCTATTAATCTCCTCTGTCTCGTCTTTTTTTCCAAGCTGTACATGTTAAGATCATTAAGCCTTTCCTGGTAACTTTTCTCCTTCAAGCCGTACACCATTTTAGTAGCCCTTCTCTGAACTTTCTCTAAGATGTCTATATCCTTCTGGAGATACGGTCTCCAGTACTGCACACAGTACTCCAAGTGAGGTCTCACCAGTGCTCTGTACAGTGGCATGAGCACTTCCCTTTTCCTACTGCTAATACCTCTCCCTACACAACCAAGCATTCTGCCAGCATTTCCTGTGCTCTATTACATTGACTACTTACCCTTAGATCCTCTGCAATAATAACCCCTAAATCCCTTTCCTCAGATGTTGAGGTTAGGACTGTATCAAATATTCTATATTCAGCCCTTGGGTTTTTTTAGTCCAGGTGCATTATCTTGCACTTATCCACATTAAACTCAATTGCCACAGCTCCCACCATTTTTTTAGTTTACCTAAATCATTTGTCATTTGGCTGATCCCTCCAGGAACGTCAACCCTGTTTGCAAATCTTTGTGTCATCAGCAAAAAGACATACAGGGTTATTCAGAGAGCGTGAAAAGCAGGAGAATGACTGGAGAATGAAAAATTCTAGGTCAAAATAGCCAAACCAGAAAAAGTCCCCCTTTCATCTCACTTTCCAAATTGGCTATTTTGACCTAGAATTTTTCATTCTCCAGTCATTCTCCTGCTTTTCACGCTCTCTGAATAACCCTGATACTTTTCCATCATTACCTTCTGCAATATCACTAATAAAAATATTAAAGAGAATGGGTCCAAGTACTGACCCCTGAGGTACCCCCACTGGTAACAAGACCTTGCGCCGAATAAACTCCATTTACCACAACCCTCTGTTGCCTGTCACTCAGCCACTGCCTAATCCATTCAACAATATTGGAATCCAAGCTCAAAGATTGCAATTTATTGATAAGCCTTCTATGCGGAACAGTATCAAAAGCCTTACTGAAATCTACACCTCCTCCCTGGGCAAAATCATCAGCAGCTTTGGCTTTAATTACCACCTCTACGCCTGATGACACTCAGATCTACCTCTCTACCCCTTGATCTCTCTCCCCTGTCCTTTCAAAAGTCAGTGACTGTTTATATGGCATCTCCTCCTGGATGGCCTCCCACCACCTAAAGATCAACATGTCAAAGACTGAGCTCCTACTTATTCCTCCCTCCAATGCCTCCCCACCTCCTGACTTCTCTATTACGGTGGAGGGTATTCACCATCTCCCCATCAAACCAAGTTCGCTGTCTTGGAGTTACACTTGACTCTGCTCTTTCCTTCATCCCCACATCAAGTCTCTTTCCTCCTCCTGCCGATACCAACTGCGTAAATTTCCAGAATTCGGCCATTTCTTACCGCTGTCACCACAAAACAACTCATACACGCCCTGGTAATCTCCCGACTCGACTATTGCAATAATCTCTTATCTGGCCTCCCTCTGTCCCGCCCTCTCCCCCTACATCCATCCTGAACGCCTCCACCAGGCTAATTCAACTCACCCGCCGCTCTGTCTCTGCCGCTCCCCTCTGCAAGTCCCTTCACTGGCTCCCCATCCACTCCAGAATTAAGATCAAAATCCTTATCCTTACCTACAAAACCCTCACTAACTCAGCTCCCCACTACCTGTCCTCATTAATCACCAAATATACCCCAGCCCGCTCCCTAAGGTCAAACAGTGACCTGCGCCTAGCTTCTCCCCGCATCACCTCTTCCCATGATAGACTGCAGGAATTTCTCACTCGCAGCCCCACTCTCTGGAAACTCCCTTGTACTGTCAGACTTTCCCTAACTTCTCTTCCTTCAAACGTTCCCTTAAAACGTTCCTATTTAGGGAAGCCTACCACCCAACTCACTGACGCAACCATCAATCACTCTCACCTTACAGTCCTCTCTTCCTGTTTCCAACCCCAACCCTCCTAGATTGTGAGTTCCTACGGGAATAGGGCCCTCATCTCCTCCTGTAATGTTTGTCAAATGTTGTTCAATGTATTGTATTGTAACCCTGTCTATACTGTGCGTATTGTACAGCGCTGCGGAATATGCTGGTGCTTTATAAATAAAGAATAATAATAATAATAATAATAATAAATAAGCAATGTCTACTGCACCACCTGTGTCTATTATTTTTGTTACCCAATCAAAAAAATCAATAAGATTAGTTTGGCATGATCTCCCTGAGGTAAACCCATGTTGTTTCTGATCCTGTAATCTATGTGTTTTTAGATGTTCAACAATCCTTTCCTTTAACATGGTTTCCATTAACCCCTTAAGGACCGCTGACGTACCCTGTACGGCCTGTCCACGGGTCTCCCTTAGACCCGCGGATTTACAGGGTACGTCAGTGGCGCCTAATCCCCCTCCCGCCCGGTACTCACCTCCCTCGCTGGATCCCTCAGCCTGCCCATGGAAATGTGATTTACATGGGGCAGGCGAGGCTGATGACGTTGCCACGCTGCGTGGTGACGTCATCAGCAGGCGTCCCCATGCAAATCAATGGAGGGGAGGGGGCCTCCTTCGGAGCCCTCTATCTCCCCAACCATTGAAGCTAGGGAGATGCTTTTGTGCACGCTGAAAAGGGGAGTCTCCCCTTTTCAGCGGTGTATAGTATTAACGGTTTCGCCGCCGAATCACGTTTTGTCGCCAAATGGAGCCAAAACGCGATTCCGAACCTGGAGGGGGGCTGACATCTTGGATGTCAGCAAGCCTCCAGGTCCCCTCCCACCCACTGACAACCTCACCATATGTGTGAGGATGTCAGTGGGCCAGTTAACCATCTAGTTGCCATGTAGAGTAAGGATCCTAAGGATCCCCATATCTCCTGATCCATGGCAGCTAGATGGTCATATTTCAAAATCATTTGAAAGGCCTGATCATGGCCTTTCCAATGATACCAAACATGACCAGGTTTGGTTTAAAAAAAAATTAAAATAAATAAATTTAAAAAAAAAAAAAAAAAAATTAAATAAAATAAAAAAATGTTTTTTTTTTAACATTTTTTTGTCTGGGGGGGTTTAATTAAATAGGACCTAGGCTGTCATCTCAAAATAATTAGCAAAAAATGGTCAGAATGAGCGCAGCGCACATAGGTGAACTGTCTCAGCAGTGAAGGGTTTAAAAAGCATACACATGTAAAAATTGGGTATTTCTAGTCTCGGGGCAAAATTTTTAACCTATTTAGTCGGGTTCTTTTTGGGTGGTTGTAGATTTTGGGGATTAAATTACGAAAAAGTGTGTTTTTACAATTTTTTCATCATATTTCATATTTTTTTATAGTAAATTATTGGATATGATGGAAATAATGGTATTTCTAGAAAGTCCATTTAACCCCTTCACTGCTGAGCCATTTCACGTCTTAAAAAAACACGTTTTTCTTTTTTTAATTATTATTATTTTTGTTTACTTTAAACATGGTCATGTTTGGTATCATTGGAAAGGCCATGCACTGGCCTTTCTAATGATAGCAAACATGACCCGGTTAGGTGCCAAGAGTCGGTAGATATCGGGGTTCAAATGAACTCTCTATCTCCACCCCATCTTTCCTTAAGAGTCAATGAGGACGTTCCCCACACGTCCTCAGCAGTGAAAGGGTTAATGGCGGGAAAAAGGGTGTATAACATGTGTGGGTTGAATAAACGAGTAAGAGGGAAATTTGACCTAAACACTAACAGCGCAGAAACGTAAAAACAGCAGCGGTCACTAAAAGACGGATTTGTGTAAAACCGCCCAGTCACTAAGGGGTTAATTTCCCCACTACTGACGTAAAACTAACTGACCTATAGTTCCCCGATTCCTCCTTACTACCCTTCTTGTAAATGGGCACAAATTTTTCTTGTCCCTATCTCTTGTTAGGTTCTGCAAAGCCATATCCTCATAAATCATCTTAATTGGCTGTACCATCCAGGTGCACCAAGCAACGCCTCCCTGCTTCGTTAAGGATATCTCTTCCTGCAATGCAAAGATTGGACATGAGGCAGGATGGGTGCCGGACAAAATCCCTACAGCCAGCTTCCCTAATGCCAACATCCCGACAGCCAACTTCCAGACAGGACATCTGCCGGACATCCCAACTTCCCTACACGGCCAACTTCCAGACATTCAAAATCTCAGCGGCTAACCCTAATACGAACACCCTAATCCTAGGTTTAGGGGGGTTAGGGCTAGGTTTAGGGGGGTTATGGCTAGGTTTAGGGGGGTTAGGGCTAGGTTTAGGGGGGTTATGGCTAGATTTAGGGGGGTTAGGGTTGGGCCAGGTTTAGGGGGTTAAGGTTAGGGCTAGGGTTAGGGTGGTTAGGGTTAGGGCTAGGTTTAGGGAGTTAGGGCTAGATATAGGAGGATTAGGGCTAGATTTAGGGGGGTTAGGGTTAGATTTTGGGGGTTAGGGTTAGGAGGTTAGGGCTAGGTTTAGGGGGTTAGGTTTAGGGGGTTAGGGATAGATTTAGGGGGGTTGGGGTTAGGGGGTTAGGGATAGATTTAGGGGGGTTAGATTTAGGGGGTTAGGGATTTCGGAGGTTAAGGTTAGGGCTAGATTTAGGGGGTTAGGGTTAGGGCTAGGTTTAGGGGGGTTAGGGCTAGGTTTAGGGGGTTAGGGAGTAGGGTTCGGGTTTGCCGCTGGGATTTTGGATGTCTGAAAGGTGGCCATCAGGGAGTTGTCTGTGTAGGGAAGTTGGCCGTGTAGGGAAGTTGGCCGTCAGGGAGTTGTCTGTGTAGGGAAGTTGGCCGTCGGGATTTTGGCATTCGGGAACCTGGCTGTAGGGATTTCGAGCCAAACCCGGCAGGATACTACATCCGGCCTTGAAGTGTAACCTTGAAGTATCTCAGAGAAAAGAAAAAACAATTTCCTTTTAGATTCACTCTTTTTCAGTATAAAAGAGAAAAATTTACCAAACAGTTTTTACTGGTTTAATCTAACATCTCTTACTCTATACATATGGAGTATATATTGATTATATAAGGCACTTTGGGTATACTCTAGTGCAAATATAAGTGAGTAAATACTGTAAATAATTTTGTGATGTATCTTCTATCTGTTCAGAAAACAAAATGGATGCCGACGCCATTTTGTCTCTGCAAATAGCATTTTACCTGACAGTATGGTTAAGAAATTAACCCAGAGGCAGATAAAGCATAAGGAGAAAAGAAAGACAGAACATAGAAAAAGATAGACACTCAAGAATTGGAGTATCTTTTTACACTTTTGGCAAAACATTTGAGAGATAAAGGGAAAAATATAGAGAAAAGGGTTTTCCTTTGACATTGACCTATCCCATACATGTATTTTATATTTATTTTGCAGGTGCGGGTGGAACTGACCCATAACCCAGAGTTCTGCAGTCTCTCCACCTCTAAGAAGAAGTTCCGCCAGGAAGTGAATATCGGTGCTCACTCCTCTTCCGTTGCCTCGTTCGTCATTGTGCCGCTGAACCTGGGTAACCATGAAATTGAAGTAAAGGCAGCGGTTTCAGGTGGATTTGTGTCAGATGGTGTCAGGAAGAAGCTGAAGGTTGTGGTAAGGGAAGGTCTACATTTTAGCCCTGGTCTTTGGTTTATATATATATACATATATATATATATACAGTCAGGTCCAGAAATATTGGGACATCGACACAATTCTAACATCTTGGCTCTATACACCACCACAATGGAGTTGGAATGAAACAAACACAATGTGCTTTAACTGCAGACTGTCAGCTTTAATTTGAGGGTATGTACATCCAGCTCAGGTGAACGGTGTAGGACTTACAGCAGTTTGCAGATGTGCCTCCCACTTGTTAAGGGACCAAAAGTAATGGACAGAATAATAATCATAAATCAAACTTTCCCTTCTTAATACTTGGTTGCAAATCTTTGCAGTCAATCACAGCCTGAAGTCTGGAATGCATAGACATCACCAGACGCTGGGTTTCATCCCTGGTGATTCTGCCAGGCCTCTACTGCAACTGTCTTCAGTTCCTGCTTGTTCTTGGGGCATTTTCCCTTCAGTTTTGTCTTCAGCAAGTGAAATGCATGCTCAATGGGATTCAGGTCAGGTGATTGACTTGGCCATTGCATAACATTCCACTTCTGTCCCTTCAAAAACTCTTTGGTTGCTTTTGCAGTATGCTTTGAGTCATTGTCCATCTGCACTGTGAAGCGCCGTCCAATGAGTTCTGCAGCATTTGGCTGAATGTGAGCAGATAATATTGCCCGAAACACTTCAGAATTCATCCTGCTGCTTTTGTCAGCAGTCACATCATCAATAAATACAAGAGAACCAGTTCCATTGGCAGCCATACATGCCCACGCCATGACACTACCACCACCATGCTTCACTGATGAGGTGGGTATGCTTAGGATCGTGAGCAGCTCCTTTCCTTCTCCATACTCTTCTCTTCCCATCACTCTGGTACAAGTTGATCTTGGTCTCATCTGTCCATAGGATCTTGTTCCAGAACTGTGAAGGCTTTGTTAGGTGTTGTTTGGCAAACTCTAATCTGGCCTTAGTGTTTTTGAGGCTCACCAATGGTTTACATCTTGTGGTGAACCCTTTGTATTCACTCTGGTGAAGTCTTCTCTTGATTGTTGACTTTAACACACATACACCTACCTCCTGGAGAGTGTTCTTGATCTGGCCAACTGTTGTGAAGGGTGTTTTCTTCACCAGGGAAAGAATTCTTCGATCAACCAACCACTGTTGTTTTCCGTGGTCTCCCGGGTCTTTTGGTGTTGCTGAGCTCACCGGTGTGTTTCTTCTTTTTGAGAATGTTCCAAACAGTTGTTTTGGCCACGCCTAATGTTCTTGCTATCTCTCTGATGGGTTTGTTTTGTTTCTTCAGCCTAATGATGGCTGGCTTCACTGATAGTGACAGGTCTTTGTATCTCATCTTGAGAGTTGACAGCAACAGATTCCAAATGCAAATAGCACACTTGAAATGAACTCTGGGCCTTTTATTTGCACATTGTAATTGGGGTAATGAGGGAATATCACACACCTGGCCATGGAACAGCTGAGAAGCCAATTGTCCCATTACTTTTGGGCCCTTAACAAGTGGGAGGCACATCTGCAAACTGCTGTAAGTCCTACACCGTTCACCTTAGTTGGATGTACATACCCTCAAATTAAAGCTGACAGTCTGCAGTTAAAGCACATTGTGTTTGTTTCATTCCAACTCCATTGGGGTGGTGTATAGAGCCAAAGATGTTAGAATTGTGTCGATGTCCCAATATTTCTGGACCTGACTGTATATATATATATATTTATATATTCGATTTACAGGTTGAGTAGCCCGTATCTGACATTACAAAATCGAAATATTCCAAAAAAAAATTTAACGATTGACGTGACACAAAAAGTAGTAAAACTCCACACCTGTCCTCCTGTGACAGGGACGAAATGATCAAAAAACGTTGTAAAAATAAATTTCAGGCTGTGTGTATAAGGTGTATATAACAGATAAATTAATTTTTTGTTTAGATTTGGGTCCCATACCCAAATATGTCGCCAATATATGCAAAAAATGCAAAAGAGTCTAAAACACTTCTAACCCTGAGTAATTTGGATAAAGGATACTCAACCTGCATATTCTGGTCAGTGAGGTGGCGATTTGTTAGAACACCGTCTTATGTGGAATTTTGCATTGATTTTTGCAATAACCTCCCCAAATCTATCGTGTGAACATATAATATAAAGAGAATTGGATTGAAGGCAGGTAAAATTATAATTATTATTTTAAAGTCCGTTATCTACCTTCATTCCTGCAAAGGTGATGGTCCATGTGCTCGTTATATAACGACTTGATTACTGTAACTCTCTACTTATTGGCCTCCCCAATGCTTGCATTACTCCCTTGCAATCTGGAATGTAGCTGCCAGGCTTATTTTTCTCACCAGACGCACCTCGCGTACCTCCCCGGTCTGCCGGTCCCTCCACTGGCTTCCTATACCTTTTCAGGATACAATTTAAAATACTGTCACTGACGTTCAAACCCCTCAATAACACAACCCCTCCTTACATGTCGTCCTTACACCACAAGCACATCCCTTCTAGATCACTCTGGTCAGCAGACGACTTCCTGCTGTCCTCTGTCTACACCCGCACTGCGAACTCTCGCCTCCAAGTCTTCTCGAGGGCGGTTCCGGTCCTGTGGAATGACCCACTCACTCTATAAAACTCTCCCCTAATCTGTAGGTTTTCAAGAAATCCCTTAAAATCCATCTCTTCACATTACTGATGCCGATTTATCCCTCTCCTCTCCTATCCCCACATCATGATAGAGGCCCCTTCCATGTCCCCACCATTTCTGTAACATTAGTACTAATGATCCTGACGACCAATAAATTGCCTCTGGTCTTCCTTCACCCCAACTCCTCCAGATTGTTAACTCGTCCGACCAAGTTCTTCTACAACTCTTGTTTCTCTTCCTATGTTCGTGTAGTGCTCAACAGCGCTACATTCGTTTTCATTTTGTCTCATTCCTCATTGGTCAATGTAAATCGAAACTGTTGGTGCTATGTAAATGACGACAATAATTATTTTAACACATATGTCTGGTACAAGTAAAGTAAACGCTGTGAATATCTCTTGTATTTTGCTATATTATTCTAGCCGGAAGGAATCTGCGTCGTCCAAACCCACAAGTCAGTGACTCTAGAGCCTCAAGTGAAAGGAGTAGGTGTGTACGCTTCTTCTTTAAAGAAGTCAATCTTGTTTTAATCATTTTTTTGTGAGGTAGAGTACGTTAAGTCATCCCTGAATACACTTTATTAAAAAATGGTTGGTTCCAGGGCTGCCCTCAGAGGGAAGTGCAGGGTACAAGGTCAATACCCCATACCTGTGTAAATCCATCCCAACGTGAGTGGAACTGGAAATGCACCGCCCACCTCTTGGAGTGCCATCTCAATGTACCACCAATGATAAAGGGGACCATGGTCACGCTTTGCCTGTGGCCATGCATGGGTTTGGGGTGACCCTGTGTGGTTCTTTTTGATGGCTAATAATTAAGTTAAACATGGTGACTGTTCGCGACTCTCAAGTACTAACGGGGTTAACATGTAGCAAATGTAAAGTAATTAATTCCTCATGTCAGACAATTTTGTTTCATAGATGGTGTGCAGACAGAGAAAGTCTCACCTTTGGATGTGAAAAACATCGTTCCTGATACAGAGGTTGAAACTGTGATTACCGTGGCAGGTAAGGTTGGGTAAATTCCAAGCAACGTGCGCTGTTCACTCTCTTTTTCTTAATGAACCACCAGCTAAATATACAGGGTTATTCAGAGAGAGGTGAAAACCAGGAGAATGTCAACCAGGAGAACCAGGTCAAAATAGCCAAACCAGAAAAATTCTCCCATTTATCCCATTTTCCAAATCGGCTGTTTGGTATTGATTGTTCATTCTCCTGGCAATTCTCCTGGTTTTCACCTCTCTGAATAACCCTGCTAGTTTCTCCCTTGTTTAAGCTTTGGCCAATCAGTGCATGGTTAGATCTGTAGTGTTATTAATGAAGTTATTGATTAGCTGATATTAACAATCGATTCTCATAACACTTACTGTAAGCCAGGGGCCTGATTTTAATGTAATGGCTCCAGTCGCTATTCCGAGAGAGCTGCAAGCTTTGTATAAGAGCTGAGGAAGAAGAGGAAGCTCCAGCGTAACTCGTTCTTCTCTGCTCAAGTTGACATTCAGAAATGACTGACTCTCAAACCTTAGTGTTAATTGATTTTGCTTCTCAGAAAATCACTTAACCCACTTGGCGGTATTCCAGAGTGTGCTCGGGGTTAACTTTCAGTGCTGAAAGCGGTAACCCTGAGTGTCAGGGTCCCGGCAAAAGGGAATAGGGTATGTGCCTGGTATGCGGTGACAAACAAGCTGAGCCACGGAACTGAAGTACAAAGGGGGTTTATTGTAATACAACAATATGGACAGGGCAGGAATGGAGATGTCTGGGGAGGCAATGCAGGTAGGAACCAGACACAGGGAGACACTGAGGGAAAACACAGCAGGAGACTTACATACAATACGAGACAGAAAATAGAGGGCACTGGAGGTTTGGAAGCAGAGGGAGCAGGATGCTTGGTTGGCAGCAGCGGGCACGGGATGCTTGGCAGCAGCAGGCAGTAAACGTAATCATATAGTCCATGCAATAGGTCGTGGCAGGCGACTGGCAAACGTGGTTAAAGTCCATAAGCAAGAAGTCAGTACACGGGGAATCAGTATCAGCAGAGGATGGGAGCAGCTCACAGGAGAAAGGCTACCAGGAAGTGAAGTGTAATAATGCAGCCCTGAATTATGGATGCTCCACCTTTATAAAGGGAACCACAGGCCTATTGGTAGCACCTGCAGTAAGCACGGCCTAAGGAAACGTAGAAGTTGGCTTAGCAAGAAGGATGCTTTATTGGTCCAGCAAGGAGGATGCAGTACCACCTTTGGCCTTCTTGCCACGGCGGCGACGGCATGAACCATGACACCGAGCCACACTTGGGCTGGATACATACCTGTCCTGAGCTCCCTCAGTGACCCCCGCGATCGCATTCTCCTCCGGCGATCGCAGCGTTTTGCTTCCTGGTTCTCTTCTCGTGAGAAGGGAACAGGAAGTGTAACGTCGTGAATGTCATAGAAATTATGTCAGACTCTTAATGCCAGGGAGGTTAATACTTAAAAATAAAGAGCTGAAAAAATGCAAAACTTACCTCTGCTCCCAAAGTACAGAGGGCAGCGCATTCCGGCACCTGCTCTCACAGTGTGCAGTGGAACCATGTTAACAAATAGACCCCATTGTCCTTCTGCAACCCCAGCACGACCATGCTTGCACAAGGCTGTGCTTCACTTTACTAAGTCCTATTGACTCCTGGATCTGATACCAGTGGCAGCACCCCTGCCTTTATCTACCAACTAATACAGATGCTCGGTCAGATTGGAATCGCCAATAGCGAGCAGCAAAAGGATAAAAGCTTGGGCACATCAAATCCATTGTGAGCTGCTGTTAAGTGGCTTAGTTTGGGTCGGAAACCTGAAGTTTTCAGAGAATTAAAGATTAGCCAGTATGTTGTGAAAATGGTCAATAAATTCGGCTCCGTTGTAGATTTCACTGAGAACCTGTCCCCCAGACTTTATTCAGAACTAATGTTTTTATTTTCATTCAATCTCACGAACTCCAGTCAGTCTCATGCTGGAAGACGCAGTTGATGGTATAAATCTATCCCATCTGATCACGGTGCCATCTGGATCTGGTGAACAGAACATGATAGGCATGACTCCCAGTGTGATAGCCACACGTTACCTTGATGCCACGAACCAGTGGGAGAGAATAGGATTAAACCGCAGAGAGCAAGCCATCAAGAATATCAAACAAGGTAAGAGTGCTAGAGCTGACCACATGGGACACGTCCATGCTACGTCAACCTTGACTTACAGGGTTATTCAAAGAGATCCTTGCTCCGCCATTGCACCAAACAGTGAATTTCCCTGTACGATACAATTTCGTTACCATTCGGCTATTCAAAATCTGGCAGTTTGCCAAATATTGACGGATCGCCAGCGAAATACGGTGATCTTCGGCGGCAGTGAAATCCCCATAGAAAGCAATGGTTAATCTATTCAGAGACACCGAACAGCAGAGAAATGTCCTGAGTTTCAGTGGTTTCATTCTGCAGGTTTAATCAGGTGAATCCCATAGACTTCAGTTTTAAAAATATTACTGTTTTCATTCAATATCTATTAACCCTTTCGCTGCTGAGGCTTTTCCCGCCCCTGTGCTGAGGTCATTTTTACCGGTTTTGCTCATCATGTTTAAACGTGTTTTGAAGGCTTATTTTAGTATATGACCCAGACATATTATATATCGTTCTTTCCGTCAGACTCGGTATATTCATAATATGTCATTATTATATGTATACGTTATGTCATGTCTGTATATTATAACAAAAAATGCAATAAAATATGTATTTTCAATAATTTACAACGTGTAAAGTGTTTTTTTTCACATTTTAACATGCGAGCAATTGCGGTTATATTTTGTATGGGGTGTGCTTGTTAAAAAAATTAGAAATGGGGTCTCGTTACATTTGTTTTGGGGGAAAATTACGCGATATTTAACAAATGCACCCCATGCAAAAATCGTTAGTGCAGCATCATTGTTCACATTATAATTGAAATGGGAACAATATTGCTGCATTTACAAAACAAAAAAAAGAAAAAAAACTTGTTTATTTTTCTTTATAATTTTGTTTTTAAATATTTTTTTATTTTTAATTTTGAAAAAAACTTTTTTCATGGTCATGTTTGGTATCGTTGGAACGGCCATGCTCTGGCCGATCCAACAGTACCACACATTAACCCCTAGCTGCCACGGATCGGGAGATAGGGGATTCATTGGAACCCCCTATCTTCACCATTGGTGCCAGTTAGGGGTTAACTCCAGGACTGGCGTCATCGTGCTATGCACGATGACGCCAGTCCTCAGGGGGAGTTCCCGGAGGCTTGGCGGACATCCAAGATGTCGGCCAGCTCCGGGAAAGGATCACGAACCGGCGCTTTTCGGCACCGATTCGTGATCCGGCCCCCATGGGGTTAATGCCAGGTACCATTAGGAAGGGCAGGCTGTCGGGAGGGCGATCAGGAGGGAGAGAGGTCTGCATGGAACGATACTGCGGGTGGACGCGCTGAGCGCGTCCACGCAGTGAAAGGGTTAAACCATTTATTCTTTTAATGTGCAGCAAAAAGTCTCTTTATTTATCTTTTTGGCATTTTTCGGTAATTTTTATTTTTGTCCAGGTTTTTTTTTTTTTTAACAGACCTTTTTATTATTCATAGGACCTTTTAAATGTAATTTCCATCCAGTAGTTTTTTGCAAACAGCATTTAAAAGTTGCAGTGGTAGTTTATTTTTTTCAGTAGGCCTTTTTGCAAGTAGGCGAGTGGAAATTTTGAGCCCTGCTGTAGATGATTATAAATTCTAATTTTATTCCATTTTTGTTATAATATTCAGGCAGGACATGAGGTATACATATAAAAATGATATATTATGAATCTGCCGAGTCTATCGAAACGTAAATAAATAATATTTCTGGGTCATATAATAAAATGTGGCTTCTAATCGCGTTTAAACATGATGAGCAAAAGCGGTAAAAATGAGCTCAGCACACAGGCGTGAAATGGCTCAGCAGGGAAGGGGTTAATTTATTTTTTATGCATTTTTCGGGATTTTTTCCATCCAAATTTTTGATTCATATTTTTTTTTTAATGCTGTTTTTTTTATTGTGTAGCAGACCTTTTTATTGTTATTCATAGGACCTTATACAGTATATTATTTCCAGGCATTTTCATGCATTATTTTTGTTTAACACGCCTTTTAAAAGCGGAATAATTTTTTTTACCCCTGTTCAGTGGCTGGTTGACTTTTTTCAGCGGTGTTCGAAGGTTAAGGCTCGGGTCAGACGGGCGCAGTGTTCACGTCCGTGTTGCCACATATTATAGCGTCCGTAATAGCATACAATTATGATCCATAGCGACCCACACACGAAGTACGTCCGCACATAAGTGCGGACACAAAACGGATGCGGCAAACGGACACGAGTTAGACAAGAACGTAAAACTGCTAGAACGGACGCACAGAGTGCGCTGCGTCCTCAACGTCCGCATAGCTGTGTGTGTGAGTGATGGAACGTAGTCAGCATTTTTGACGGACAAAATGTTTTCAAATTAATTTATTTTCCATCTACATCTGTCAAAAAAAACGTCAGTCACAAAAACGGACTGTGTGGCCACTACCTTGTCGTCAGTCAGAAAGTACGTCCGTTGTGCACGGATGCACAGAATGCGCTCGTCTGACCCTAGCCTTATTGGATGCGTTCTTGATTTTTCGGCAGCGTTTGGCAATTTATCAGATGCATTCGCCAAGTTTATCGGCGGATCCATTCGGCGCACTTCGGTGGACCCTGCGGTGAATGCTGAATACACCGCATGATTTGTGATTTGAAGTCGCCGAAATGCGCCGAATGAGAGTGCCGAAATGTCGGTGAACATTTCGGTGCTCTCTGAATAACCCCTTTAATATGGGACAAAATTCAGTTCCCCCACTTATTTTTGTAGGACTTGCCCCCTGCATGTATTCACCTTCAAAATTGTTGGGTATTTGTCCTTCATTTCAGCGTGATTCGACCGTTTTAATGCTTTATCACATATTATGGTTGCAGGTTATGATCGGCAGTTGGCTTTCCGCAAAAAAGATAACTCCTATGGAGCCGGGACTCACATACCATCCAGCACATGGTAAACGCAAATCTTGCTTCATGTAACTTTTATCTTTTACACACACAAAGTCATTCTCTCCACTTTCAGGGTTATTCAGAGAGCGGTGAAAAGCAGGAGAATGACTGGAGAATGGAAAATTCTAGGTCAAAATAGCCGATTTGGAAAGTGAGATGAAAGGTAGAATTTTTCTGGTTTGGCTATTTTGACCTAGAATTTTCCATTGTCCAGTCATTCTCCTGCTTCTCACCGCTCTCTGAATAACCCTGATTGTCTTTTTTTATATTGTGCTTTTTTTTTTTTTAGGAATAATATCTCCTATCCTGATTCCAATGCTTTTCTTCTTGCAGGTTAACTGCTTATGTGGCCAAGGTGTTCGCCATGGCTCAGACCATGGTGGATATTGAAAGCAACGTTCTCTGTGGAGCCATCAGGTGGCTGACACTGGAGAGACAGAAGCCTGATGGGATATTCCAAGAGAACGCCCCGGTCTCTCACCAGGAAATGATTGTAAGCAACTAAGTTAGCCGCTACCTGGCCATCCTGATACATCTTTCTAACGCTAGTAACATATGGTTTCATAATTTAAGTTGTGCCAATCCATGCAGCACACCTACATTAGTCTATGGTATTTAGTTTTGCTTGTTTCTGCTTTCTCTTTGGGTTTGTTCTGTGTAGACCTTGAGAATTCAGACTTCCTACTGAGGATTATAAACGGTCATTGGTTTATTAACCCCTTTCACTGCTGAGGACGTGTGGGGAACGTCCTCATTGACTCCTAGGTAAAGATGGGGTGGAGATTGGGAGTTCCTTTGAACCCTGATATCTCCCTACTATTGGCTGCTAGCATGGTTATATTTGGTATCATTACAAAGGCCAGAGCATGGCCTTTCCAAGGATACCAAACATGACCATGTTTAAAGTAAAGAATTAAAATAATAAAGATAATAATAAAAAAAGGAAAAACATGTTTTTTTAAGATGTGAAATGGCTCAGCAGTGAAGGGGTCAAGAGTGACCTGGTTAAGCCACGACTTCCCTACAAACCACGTTGGGACACTGTGCCTCTTATTATAGAATTTGTGGTATGTAGTATTTTCAATGTCCCATAAACTGGAGTGGTATTTCAAAGATGATTCTGTCGATATTTTCTTCTCTTCCTCCAGTGTCCTCAAATAAAATAAAGAGCAAACATAGCGTGTGTTAAATAAATATTTTTTTAACCATATCAGATGTCCCTCACATGTTAACGAGCCACCCTGGTTCTGGTTGGATCACTTCTGGGTTATTCGTTGGCCACCCAAATGCCCCACCAAACGTCTCTGTATGTCTTTTAATCCTTAAGGCTAGGGTCAGACGAACGCATTTTTTGCGTCGTCCGTGAAAAAGTGCGTTCGAACGAATGGACGTATTTTTTCACGGAATACGCGATAGTGGTCATACGATGCGCATTGTCGTCTGTGATTTTGTACGGATCATCAATAAAACAGTTTTTGCGTCTGGACGTTTTGTTGGCCGGACATGAGCAGCTTCTGACGTCTCCTAATCACGCAAACACGCCGCTATGCGGACGCAGCGCACTCTGTACGTCAGTACTAGCGGTATCACGTTCTCAAAAAAATGCGTTTGTTTGCCGCTTGCGTTGCGCAGCCGCACTTTTGTGCAGCCGTACTTTGTACATTGCCCGTCATTGGCCGTCATTTGCTGCTACTACGCCGTGATAAAGTGCGGCTGCACGCGCGTTCGCACTGCGTTCGTCAGACCCTAGCCTTAAATGTAAAGGACACACAACATAGTGTACACCATATGTTCAAATGTGGAGATAGTGATACATAGATCTACTCACATGGTGTAGGATCATATCCTGGTCCTTGGTTTATATAGCCCAGGAGTTGACAACTTCAAAAACTTTCAAGTGCAATGATTTTAAAATTAGCTTAGAACATTTTTAAGGTTAATATTTAAAATGCATGGAATACATTTCTAGATTTTTTTTGTTTTACGCAATGCAGAAAAAAAAAAAGCATAATAATTACCACGTTGTTTTCCTTTCGTGTTCTGTTTTTCCAAAAAGTCCTTTTTTTTTTCGTTTCCCGAACGGACTCTAAAAAACCAAAAATAAAACGGGAAATCTGTCTGTCCGCAGACGTTAACCTTTTATTTTCTTGCACTAAAGATTTGAGAGATTTCGGTGTTTTTTTTAGATTATTTTTTTTTTGTGTGTTTTAACATCTTGTTTTCCCATTGCACTATTTTATAAATGCTCTATATAAGAGTTAAAATTAAAAATTAAAAAAAAACAACAAAAAAAAACAAATATACAGGGTTATCCAAAGAGATTCGAATTGCTTGAGAAAGGTAACCGAACGCTGAAAATCAGCATTCGGATACCTTTCCTGGCCATTCGGCTATCCAGAGAGCAGGCAATTCGCCAAATCCTGGCGAATTGCCTGAACATACGGTGCCTGTTCGAGGGCAGTGAAATCCCCATAAAAAAGCACTGCTTCAGCTATTCAGAGAACACAAACCAGCAGTGAAAGGTTCCCCTAATGCCCTGCCATTCGGTGGTTTAATTCAGCAAATTTATTCAGGAGAATCCCATAGGCTTCAATGTTAAAAATATTCCCGTTTTAATTCAATATCTAATAAACCGTTCATTATAAAATTCTGCAGCAAAAAGTCTCTTTATTTATAGATTTTTTAGGATACTTTAAGCATTTTTCTGAATTTTTTTAAAAAAAATTAAAAGTCCGATTTTTTTTTTTTTTCAGTTTACTTCTTTTTTTTGTAACAGCCTCTTTATTATCATTCCCTGGACCTCCTGTGAAAATTTCAGACATTTTCGCTCAGTAGTTTCTTTGCAAACAGCTTTTCATTTTCCCAGATTCATACAAATGGTTTTTCTAATTTATTCACTGCCTCCTCTACGTCACAGCTGCTTCGGCTCTGTGTGATTCGGCTCCTGTTCGGCTCCTGTTCGGCTTCTTCGAAGGTTAATCCAGATGTTTTTGCTTGTTTTCTGCGTGCATTCGGTGGGTTTTGCGGTTAGTTTTTGTCAGGTTTGCAGCAGCTTTTCCCTGCAATTCGGGGACCCTGTGCTGTTTGCTGAATACACCGCAGGGTCACCGAAATGGGATCGGCAAAAGGAACCGAATTGAAGAGAACGAAAAGTCACCGAACGTGCGGTGACTTTTCGAATCTCTTTGGATAACCCTGATAGTAAATTAGCTTCAGGTTTTAAATTTTAATTTGAGACGAACATCTGAAATTTTCTCGATTTTAAGGAAAAAAAAACCATTCTGTGCGTTTGTTCGTTTGCAGGATTTGAAAAAAAAAAAAAGTAATAACAAACCTTATTAGTGGAATTCTATAAAACATTCCTAAATGTAAATTGTAAAGATAAATGCAATTTATTAATCTCCTGCCATTATAGAAGGGGATATTTCATTATACTGCTGTATCTAGGCTCGTGTGTTCGACATTAGCACTGGTGCAAAAAATGTTGGCACTGCCCTTTAAATGAATTCTCTATTTATGTTATACAACCAGAGTTATGTACATTACTATACGTTACTTAAGCTTCAGCATTGCGGAATTTCCATTTAAAATGTTTGCACTCGTCATTAAAATATAGTATAGTTGAACATATATTGTGATCGGAATTCAGCATCCTTGTATAGCACCTGACCTCATGTAGTATTAGGTCATTCGTGAGTATAACCCTTCTACGTACAGCTCTCTAACCTGACAGGTTTTACAGCCACAAGGAATAAAAAAATAAATATAAAAAAAAATAAAAAAAAAAAATAAAGCCCAGGAGTTGATTTTAAGGCACAACTTCCAAGAAAGCCTTTAGTTTCAAAATATTCTTGCAGACAGCAGTAGAGGAAAAAAACAAAAATGTATTCCATAAAATAGACATGTGCATGGCCTAAATTTTCATTTTTCAGTTTTGAATTTTTTCGTTACGGTTTGTTTTAGTTTCGGATCGATTCGTTAAGGTATTTTGAACCGATTCATTAATACGGATGATCTGTATTTAGTTGTCGGATCGATTCGTTTTTATTAGTTATTTCGTATTTCATTTTTATTACCAATTTTGTTTTTATTTTGTATTTTATAATGATTAAGAACTGTAAGAAAAGGATATGTTGGATCCTTTCCTTGCTGCTGAAACCTATTCAGCACCATGGAGAGCAGAAATTAACCCTTTGCTGGGATATAAGCTGTGACCTTTGAGATGCCCAATGCCCATTAACCCCTGACTGGGATATAAACTGTGCCCTGTGAGATGCCATTAACCCATTGCTTTGTTTTGATTTGCATTGATTTTTATTTAATTTTTCGTCTCTGATCAATTTCGTTTATTTTTTTTCCTTGTTACTGTGATTCGTTTTGTTGGACCGATTTGGAATTTCGGATTTGCAGATCTTCGTTTTTGGAAATGCTTCCGAAAATTAAAATTGGTGGATTTTCGTCTGAATTTCAATTCGGATCAAATGAAACGCACATGTCTACCATAAAATAATAAAACAATAAACAATGCCAGAACGCGTTTCAGCCTTAGGAACAGTATCATCTTGGCTTCCTCAGCTGGTGTGTAAATTCAAATGAATAAAAACTCCTCTTTTATACATATCAATACAAAATGCTGTCCAATAGTAGCTAGTAAAAAATGCGTAAGTAGTGTCTACCAATCTAGATCTAACTTTCAATTTCAATACAACCAATTAGGTGAGACCCCTTATTAAGCGATCCCAAAACCGGAAGTGCGTCTATCACCATTCTTAATTGCAAGCAGAGGGATATCGCCATATACTGAGTATGATCATGGTTCGAAGTGAAAGTACGCGCATGCGTACTTCAATATATATAGGATCATGGCGCATCTATCCACAGATCAGAAATAACATTCACGTCACTTCCACCGAGTCGTTTCCATAGCGAAAACAAAACTCGCCAGCCCTAATTAGCCACGCGTTGTTTATCAAACATCCAAAGCAGTTGAACAAAGATCCTTATAATGCTAAGGGGGCTATTTAGATACCTATGGTATCAATTATGGGAGATTACTGACCTCTAATTATAAACCATATCTGAATCGGTTTACTTAACGGCAGACAAAATGCCACCCCCAATCACTGGGAAATGGCATTTTGCCTTATTGGGAGGTATTACATTTCAGGTTCATCTTTCATAGCACAACAATCTAACATATTAGAATCACGGTATATGTTTAGATTGTGCTATGAAAGATGAACCTGAAATGTAAAACCTCCCAATAAGGCAAAATGACTTTTCCCAGTGATTGGGAAATGTCTCTCAGTGTATGCATTCATGTTTTCTCTTGATAACTGATCTTTTAGGGGTTAATGGGTAGGCTACATGCCTCACAGTGTATTCATTTAATGTTTCCCCTGATGGCATTTTATGGGTTATGGATAGACTACATGCCACACAGTGCATAGATGTCATGTTTTCTCTCTTGATAGCTGACATTTTAGGTGTTAATGGGCTGGCTACATATTTCACAGTGTATTCATTTCATGTTTTTTCTTGATTAATGGCATTTTAGTGGTTAATGGGTAGTCTCCCTGCCTCCCAGTGTATTCATCTAATGTTTTCCCTTTATTAATGGCATTTTAGCGGTTGATGGGTAGGCTACGCGCCACACTGTTTATTATTTTTATTGCATGCCATTCGTCATTTCTGACGGCTGATATTTCGTTATTCAGATCACTTCATTTTACGTTTTTATGTGTTATTCTGTATTTTGGGTTGATTTGTATTTCATTTTTATGATTTAAATTTTTTTATTAGTTATTTCAGAATGTGAAATAGATTACTACTACCATAAAATGAAAATACCATCCGTCTACTGTTCATTTTGTTTATTTATTTTTTAGGGATTTTTTGACTTTTTTTGGGTGAAATTTTAAGTCGGTGAAATGCCCTAATTTTCAGTGGTTCAGTTTGGCAGATTTAAACAGGAGAATCACATAGGTTTCAATGTAAAAGATATTCCCCTTTTTATTAAATAATTATTCACCCGTTTATTTTTTTCACTTGCAGCAAAAAAGCCATTTTGTTTATTTTTTAGGATTTTTTTGGCATTTTTCAGGATTTTTTTGGGTGAAATTTTATTGTTCCCAATTTATTTTAAAACGAGGTGAACTGAACTGCCGAAAATCAAGGCATTTCACGAATTTCATTTTAATAAAAACTTTTTTTTTTAAACATTGAAACCAAAGCAAGACGCAAATGGAAAGCGTTTGTGCTGCTGTTTTCCATTTGCGTCTCACCTTAAACGTCCGTATTAAGACTGAGCCACTTTTCCAGCAGCTTGAGTTGGAGTACTTCAGAGCCGCAGGGCGATAACACCAGCTGTGCTAAGTGCCACCGCTGTCATCAGCTCCAGGAGTCGATAGGACTCCATGGAGACTAACGTGATCACGCGCTAGCAAGATCCGGCTGGGTGGAAGACTGGGAACTATTTGCTCCCAGTGTTCCTCAGCCTGTGGAGCAAAGAAGCAGCAGATCGCGTCACGGAGGGATCTGAGGTGAGTATGGGATTTTTAAGTAGGGTAAGATTTATGTGCCAAGTGATTGTGCTGAAGCAAAAACAATTAACACCAGTCCTGAAATGACTTTATTCAAGACTGAATAACGTCAGGCGCAGATGGAGAATGAGCTGGCTGGACTAGCTCATTTTCCATCTGCTGGATCCACATTAACATCTCCCATTAAAAGTATAGGAGAGGCTAATGTACAGTAATCTGACATTACATCTGTATATTGAAAAATTAAGCACAGAGCTCGAGCCACTATGTTATACGGCTGGAGTGCTTTGCATAGCGTCCCGGTTGTGATCTCACCTTGGGACTATGTAAACTAATTACAGAAAGAACTGTTAACCCTACAGTCTGCCTCACTAATCATTCAATTCTATAATAAAATATGCAGATTATATGTAGCGCTGGTGAATAGCAAGAAAAAGGAGGGGATAACACTCAAACATACAAAATTGGCCTTAATACCCAATTAAGAAGTTCCAAGAAAAGAAGATGATGTGGTATGTAGTGTTTTCACTGTGAAACATGTAGCCAACCCATTAACCCCTACAATGTCAGCTATCAAGAGAAAACATGACATCTATGCACTGTGTGGCATGTAGCCTACCCATAACCCATAAAATGCCATCAGGGGAAACTTTAAATGAATACACTGTGAGGCATGTAGCCTACCCATTAACCCCTAAAAGATCAGTTATCATGAGAAAACATGAATGCATACACCGAGAGGCATGTAACCTACCCATTAAACCCTAATATTTCCATTAATCTAGGAAAAAATAAAATGTATACTGTGAGGGATGAAGCCTGCCCATTAACCATTAATACACAACTAAACCAAGGTAAAAACAAAAGTTATACACAATGTGATATATAGTCTGAACGTTAATCCCTGCACTGCTGAGCCATTTCGACTCTGTGAAAAAAGAAAAAGTTACATTCTTATTTTATTATGATTTTATTTGTACACTGAATATGGTCATGTTGGGTATCATGTGAAAGGCCACAATCTGCCTTTTCCAATCACACCTCCATCAACCATGTTCGACGCACGGGGACTGAGATACAGTGGTCCGAAGGAGGTGGGGGAGGACAAGGGGGTGGGCAATTGCCCTTGCCCCTCCCTGTCACAACATCTATGTACTGTAGTGTTACACTATAATTGTGGCTGTAGAAACTGAGATCAGAAAAACAAAAGTGCATTTACTGAAGTATCAGATCATCTTATTGTCTGTTATTGCTTTTCCTCCAATCAATGTCTCTGTCTGATACACAGGGAGGAATCAAAGGATCAACAGAACCGGACGCTGCCCTCACAGCCTTTGTGCTCATCGCTCTGCTGGAAAGTGAGAAAACGTGCACCCCTCATGTCAATGTGAGTCAATGAGCTAAAGAGGTGACGGTCTTTGTGTTTTAACAGACAGATTCCTGTACGAGTATAAAAGCCGGATACAGAGATTGGTAACTGAAGAGGGGAGCTTTTGGGAAATACATTATCTACAACTCTAATAATATTTATAATTAATGGTAAATGTTATGACCCTTGAAGGAGCAGCTCCCAGTATGCTAATTGTACAGCTCCCTAAATTCATCACTTTGGGAGAGAAGTAGAATTATGCTTCAGTGAGGAAGGTGCCTGAGCGCCAACTGCGCTGAAATGTAATTAATTTAGCCTGAGAATTATCTCAAACAACCGCGGGAAATGTATTTCAGATATCTCTACTTTATTAAAATTCTCCTTTTATTCTTTATCTCACATATTATGTGGCGTACAAAAAAAATTGCAATTTGAGAAGCAAGGCCTTTGAGGGACCCGGGGCGTAAACATGAGAATGAAAATGCAGTCGCACCAGTTATTTATCTTGTGCATATATAATCCTATCAATATATATGGTTAAACAAATTGTAGTGAAGTAAAACAAAGAAATGATGACTTGAATCTTAGATGCAGAAAAACCGAAAAAATATAAAACGCATTAAACACATTAAACAAATTAGGGGATGAGCTGTTGTACAGTGCAATGGTTTAGAGGCAGAGCCGGATTAAGATCTCTATGGGCCTGGAACTGAATATTTTGGTGGCTTTTTTTTGGAATTTAGTGAAATGAAAACATATTTTAGGTTATTTGATAGTGCAGATACGGGTATATCTAACCAGGCAGATACGGGTATATCTAACCAGGCGGATACGAGTATATCTAACCAGGCAGATACGAGTATATCTAAACAGGCAGATACGGGTATATCTAACCAGGCAGATACGGGTATATCTAACCAGGCAGATACGGGTATATCTAACCAGGCAGATACGGGTATATCTAACCAGGCAGATACGAGTATATCTAACCAGGCAGATACGAGTATATCTAACCAGGCAGATACGGGTATATGTAACCAGGCAGATACGAGTATATCTAACCAGGCAGATACGGCTATATCTAACCAGGCAGATACGGGTATAGCTAACCAGGCAGATACGAGTATATCTAACCAGACAGATACGGGTATATTTAACCAGGCAGATACGGGTATATCTAACCAGGCAGATACGGCTATATCTAACCAGGCAGATACGGGTATAGCTAACCAGGCAGATACGAGTATATCTAACCAGACAGATACGGGTATATTTAACCAGGCAGATACGGCTATATCTAACCAGGCAGATACGGCTATATCTAACCAGGCAGATACGGGTATATCTAACCAGGCAGATACAGCTATATCTAACCAGGCAGATACGGGTATATCTAACCAGGCAGATACGGCTATATCTAACCAGGCAGATACGGGTATATCTAACCAGGCAGATACGGCTATATCTAACCAGGCAGATACGGCTATATCTAACCAGGCAGATACGGCTATATCTAACCAGACAGATACGGGTATATCTAACCAGGCAGATACGGCTATATCTAACCAGGCAGATACGGCTATATCTAACCAGGCAGATACGGCTATATCTAACCAGACAGATACGGGTATATCTAACCAGGCAGATACGGCTTTATCTAACCAGGCAGATACTGTGAGAGGAAATTTCCATTCAGATTTCAATCATTTACAGTGTGTAAAAATTTTTTCCACATTTTATCATCCAAACCTTTACGGTTGTACTCTATAGAGCATTCTTGTTGTAAAAAAATAGATATGGAAACCTGTTACTGCATTTTTCTGAGAAAATACACAATTTTAACCAAAACTGAAAAACAAAAAAAGAGAATTATTAATTATTAATTATTAATTAGAGAGGATTGTGTTTTATGAATAATGACTCTGTATAAAACACTGACCTGCTCCCAGCGTGGGAAATGAGAAGGTGAGTAATGGCAATGGTATTGCTCATTTTATACATGACAAATAGACAATGCCACACACGCTTGACACCATCTGAACCAAATAAGTTTATCTTGGTCTCATCAGACCACAGGACATTGTTCCAGTAATCCATGTCCTTAGTCTGCTTGTCTTCAGGAAACTGTTTGCGGGCTTTCTTGTGCATCCTCTTTTAGAAGAGGCTTCCTTCTGGCACAACAGCCATGCAGACCAATATGATGCAGTGTGCGGCGTTTGGTCTGAGCACTGACAGGCTGATCCGCCCCCCACCCCTTCAATTTCAGCAGCAATGCTGGCAGCACTCATATGTCTATTTCCCAAAGACAACCTCTGGATATGACACTGAGCACGGGCGCTAAACTTCTTTGGTTGACATGGCGAGTAGGGATGAGCCGAACGACCCCGTCTTCGGTTCGACTTCGAACTCGAACAATTTCAAAAGTTCGAAGTTCGAACTCGAACACGATCCAAACTCAATGCAAGTCAATGGGACTCGAACGTTCATTTTTTAGAGTGCCCTCCAAGAGGGCGTATATGCAAGATATGTGTCATAAAAGGTGTATGGGGGTCCGGGTAGTGCCCTGGGGGACAGGAAAAAAGGGCAAAAAGTAAAAAAAAAAAGTATTTAAAGGAACAGTGAGTTTTCCATGAAATAAGGGTTAAAAATAAAAACGAAACATTTCTTCAAATATTGTGCCTAGGAGGTCCCCATAACCTGCCCGTGAAGTGGCGGATTTGTAGGATGTATAGAAAATTTTAAAAAAAAGAAGACATTTCAAATAACAGTAAATGGTTTTCCTTTAATCTATTCATAAACAACTGCTTGGGGCGGCAGCCTGTATGAAAAGAGGAGACTTTTTAGGACACGCAGAACAAGTTTAGTGATTTTTTTGGCTAAATTATGGTGAAACTTATGCAGGCTTTGAATGAAAGTAACAATAGGTGCTTTAAAATTGGGCCTTTAGTGTTGGCAACAGTGCCGTCACACCGTAACCCCTCTGTGGTATTGTGTAAGAGTGCAGGGTTGGACCCTGCGGTCAAATATTAAAAATATATGAATCTGGAACAGGCGTCAGTGCACCCAAATATTTTGCCTTTGGTGGCAGCAAGTGCCTTCACACTGTAACCCCTATGTGGTATTGTGGAAGAGTGCAGTGTCCACCATTAACCACTTGGCTGCTTGGCTGCTCAGCGCATCCAGCCAAGTGGTTCTTCTGTGCTATGGACGCACTGAGCGCGTCCATGCACAGGAGGCAGCAATCCGCCGGATTGTCAGTCCAGCACTCGGGGACCCCGGCGGGGCCATTAGCTGTCATTACGGTGGTGCAATGACATCTAATTCAGGCCCCCCCCCGCGTGTGCGGAGGAGGCGCCTGAAAGGGAGGGGGGAGGTCCTTCAGACCTCTCTCCCTCCCGATTGCCGGGGGGCACAAAGTTAAGGCAGGCACCGTTTGGAAGGGCACAGCCTGCCCTTCCAAACGGTGGCTGTCATTAACCCCTGGGGAGCCGGATCACGATTCTGCGCTTTTCAGCGCCGGATCGTGATCCTCTCCCGGAGCTGGCCGACATCTTCGATGTCGGCCAAGCCTCCGGGAACTCCCCCTGATGACTGGCGTCATCGTGCATAGCACAATGACGCCAGTCCTGGAGTTAACCCCTAGCTGCCAGCAATGGTGGAGATAGGCTGTTCATAGGAACACTCTATCTCCCGATCCGTGGCAGCTAGGGGTTAATGTTTGATATCGTTGGATCAGCCAGAGCATGGCCTTTCCAACGATACCAAATATGACCATGAAGAAAGTTTTCATTTAAATAAAAATAAAAATAAAAAAATATTTAAAAAACAAATTCTAAAAAAAAAAAAAAAAGTTTTTTATTTTTTTTTGTTTTGTTAATGCAGCAATTTTGTTCCCATTTCAGTTATAATGTGAACAATGATGCTGCACTAATGTTTTTTGTATGCGGTGCGTTTGTTAAAAATTTTCCCCAAAAAAAATGTAACGAGTCCCCATTTCTAATTTTTTTAACAAGCGCACCCCATAGAAAATATAACCGCAAATGTTCACATGTTAAAATGTAAAAAAAAAACACTTTACACGTTGTAAATTATTGAAAATTCAAATTTTATTGCATTTTTTGTTATAATATACAGACAGGACATGACGTATACATATAATAATGACATATTATGAATCTGCCGAGTCTGCCGGAAAGAACAATATATAATATGTCTGGGTCATATATCAAAATATGGCTTCAAAACGCGGTTAAACATGATGAGTGAAAGCGGTAAAAATGACCTCAGCACAGAGGTGTGAAAAAAGCCTCAGCAGCGAAAGGGTTAAAATTATATAAATCTGGTACAGGCATCAGTGGCAGTGCGAACAAGAAAACAACACAGCGCTTCAAAAGACCAAAGTCCAAAAAGAAGAAAGTGAGATAAACACTCAATATGTCCATAGACCAAAGACGTTGTCTTTTAAGGGTAAATCTTCTCAGAGTAATGCCGATGGAGTGTGTACTGTAGGGAGAAAGCACAAACACAGAGGACCAAAATTGCGCAGTAGGACAGTACCCAAAGTGAGAGTATTATATATCAATAGTCAACTCACATTCTGTGGAGCCTACAACCGGCTCCCAGGAATAAGGCGGGTAGGGACTTTATGTTGGGTGCCCATAAAACCTTCACACGGCTTCTTCAGGATTCACCAAAGTAAGGGTACACTTCAGAAGCTTCCAACAGCAGCAGAGCTGGTACCCATCTTCATCCAGAATGTGGTTAGGCTTCATGGAATACCCCTGGGCATTGTCTCAGATCGAGGCACCACTCAATGTTCTTGAACCCAGGACATACATCCACAAACTAATGGAGCAGCTGAGAGGGCAAACCCTGGTTGTTTTCTTGTTCACATAATTGCCATTTGGGTATTTAGAGAAACCCCCTATACAGCATTCAGCGAGTGGGATAGACACCATTCCGGTGGGCGCTGCACCCCTCTTTTTCCTTTATCAGTGGCAGTGCACCCAAATATTTTACCTTTGGTGGCAGCAAGTGCCTTCACACCGTAACCCATCTGTGGTATTGTGATAGAGTGCTGTAGCGCTCACTCCCGGAGGAGCCGCTGAAATTGAACCTCGGGTCAGTCTCCCCGCACTAGGGAATAAATATACTCCAGCACAGTTGTGGATTTTATAAATTATATAGTTTACTAGAATAAATGGCATATAATGAATAACACTGTGTTCGTAAGATATATTTACAGTACTTCGTAATTCGGGAAACGCGCAGCGGAAAAAGAAATACGATGCTTCGTATTTCGAGGAAACGCGCAGCGGAAAAGAAATACAAGGTTTCGTAATTCGAGAAACGCGCAGCGGAAAATAAATGGAAAATGATCTTTAACCCCTTTCTTCGTTGGGGAGTGAGTCCCGCACAGGTTGTGTCCCGGAATGTAAGTGTGTGTGTGTGTTATGGTACCCGGGTACAATATTCAACCGGCCAGTGAATTGCTTAAGAGGTATCTTCGACTAGTTAAGTTGGGGCCCTGTGGGTTTTGGAAACAAACAGCAGCGTGCTTTCTTGGTTTTACAACGGCCTAGAAGGCCTCTCACCCATCCGCCAGATACTTGAGGCTCCGCTTGACCCAGGACGTCTCTCCGCTCGATATTGACTGGGGTTCTCCTGGCTTCTGGATCCGCTGTCTGGCTTTCTGCTCCTGCCGCAACTTGTCCAGCTTACCGCCTGCTCTCCCAGTCCGATCAACCTGCGGTACTCCTAACTCGGGTCCTCTGGCTTCCGCAATAGCAGCTTGGGTAATCTTGTGGATCACTGGGTCTCCCTTTGGTAAGGCTGAGCAACCCGATCTGTAACTCCGTCAGGCCGCACCTGCGCTCCGGCCTGGACACTGTTACGTTCTGCAGCACTGTGTCTTGTCTCTCTCACTCCCTGGCGCGCTCTGCCAGCTCTCTCCACGAGGCTCAGGATGTCAGGGTCTGTGTCCCACCCACTTCCTGTGTCTGCCCCCAAAGCATGCCGGGAAACGTAGTCCCAATGTTTTCTCTGTTTGTCCAGCATAATCTTAGCATGGTCTCTGTCTCCCTCTGGTGGCCATTGCAAGTAAATGCAGCAGAACAGTCTTTTTAAACACAGCGCTACACTCCCCCCCTAAACTCTTGGGTCCTCCCAAGGGCGTGTAACGGGTACATGTGTCGGTCATACATAACACAACATAACATAACAACAGTTGCATTACATTTCAACATAACATTTCTAACTTTAGCCTATATATTCAGGGTTGAAAACAGGCAGCAAATATCCTCAATCTCACCCAAACCCCTAGACACCTCTGTAAGTGGGCTGACACTCCAGGAAACCTCCGCACAGTTGTTACAGCTTCCTCTGTGCTATGTCCTGGTGAATCATACGTGAGTCTCTGAGGGGGTCGTATTGACCGTTTAGGTTCAAATTTTTCAGGAACCTCTTCAGTCGGGAGAGCTGACTCTACAGGCTCATTTCTCTCATCAACAATCGGAGCAAACATTTCCTCAGAATATGAGCCCTCCAGTGAAGGCATAGAACTGTAATCTATGGATATTTCCTCTAAAACTTCAGGAACTTCCCAGGTCTCAGGTACTGCAGGTGCTCGAGTCATAACTTCAGAGATATCAGACCCTAAATCACTCTCACCCCAGTCAGAGACCGGCTTGACGCTCTGGGACTCAGGTGCCCACACCCAGCTCAGACACCAGCCTTCTTCTTCACTGTCTTCTTCACTCTCTCTAACGGAACGTAACTGATGAGACCGAATAGTAGGAGTCGGACGAGATATAGGCAGACCAGGCACAGAGAATTTGTCTCCAATCGGTACTTGTACAGTCTTTCCTGACCGTAGGGCCTTCTCTGTCCCTTCCGTTCTCCTCAGCCTTCTTACTTCTGTAGTGGCTCTCTGTTCTTTGACCCTCCAAGGACAGGCCGGTCGGGACATCGATTGTGCCTTCTTAGGAGCAGGACTCTCTTCCATGACCAGTGGGGTTAAGAGGTGTCTCAACACATCAGTGTTCATCCCCACTATCATAGAACTTCGATTAGCTCCCGAGGGACGAGGACACACAATTGCCAACGTGTCACATACTCCCGGTTGTCCAGCGTTTACCGAACTGAATTCTAGCTTCACCTGTATATATCCATCATAGGGAAACCTCTCCATTCCCATACCCCAGATTTCGAGATCCTTCAATTTCTTCAGGGGTATATGCTTCAAATATTTCTGATAGAAGTCTCGGTAAATCAGCGTTACTTGAGCACCCGAATCTAGAAGAGCCTTAGTATAGACTCCTTCCACTTGAACCGGGATGATGGGCGAAGGACCTATCAACTTGTCAGGGAACTTTTTCGTAGCAGCAGGAGAGGTAGATCCAGTCTGTTGTACTCTAACCCTTGTCCTCATATGTGGTGACTGCGGGCATACATTGTCTTCCCGTGACATAGGACCAGACCTCCAGGGAGAGGATCTCCTAGGTCTAGCAGGCACATATAGAGACCCTCCCTGTCTCCTTTCCGGGCACTGAGCCTTGAAATGGCCGAATTCTCTACAGGCGAAACATCTTCCCCACGAGGATGAGGGCACACTTTCTTCCTGTGGCTCATTTGAAAATCCCCTGTCGGAGACCACAGCAACCGCTGCTGTTCGTATATCTGAGAGAGACTTCTGTATTTCAGTCTGCATTTCTGCTACTTTCAAGATTGCCCGGCATAGGTCCGTGTGTGTCTGTTCCATCTTAACTTGGGCTTCTTGTACTTTCTCGAGAGTCTTTTGTATCTCACCATACACCTGGTTTGACGACTTTTGAGTTATCTCCGGCTCATATGTCTCTTCCGGATCATCTTCATCTGATGAACACTCGTTATACTCTATGGGTTGCGCATAGACCTTTTCTCCCTTTCTTCCAAGCTTCTCTTCCAGAAGGGCTTCTTCTTCCCAAACAACTCGAATCAGTTCCAGGTAATTTAACTCTTTATTACCTTCTCGAGTCTTCAGTTGCAACATCACAGGATCCAAGGGTAAGCCACCTTTCAATATCTGACGCATTCTAACCTGATCTACTGTAGTGGGGTCTGTTCCTTTCTTCAACAGTACTTGGTACAGTATCTTATCCAGGCGCCTCATGTATTCTGTCATCTTCTCACCCCTTTTCTGGTAAGTATGCTCATACTGGTACATAAGCTCAGCAGCCTTTTCCGTTCGCCCGAAGACGTCCTGTAATATGTTCAGGTAATCTAGAGTAGTACAGTCTCTCTTACTCATCTTCAGATTCCTGACAGCCTCTGACGCAGGTCCCTTTAAGCTCTCAGTAATTCTTTGCTTCTTCTGCGCTTCAGAGACGTCCCACTCATCCAGAGCCTGCATCGCTTGTTCTACCCATTCTTCGAAGGTTTCTTCTCCCACCGGAGTTGGCAAGTTTCCTGAAAATTTTTCCAACTTCCGATATCCGAAGCTGATGTAAGAAGAGTGAGCCCCCTGACACTTAACCACGAGGTCTCCAATAGCAGCAATTAACTCTGGCCCGATCATGGCCAGCGGGCTGGATGTAGGAATGTTCGCTGAATCACCACGTGGCTTACTTGGCTGGATCAGACGAACTTCCACGTCGTCGGTTAGCTGTACACTCACGCCCTGAAAACACACAGGAACACCCTTTCTCCACTCAAAAAGAACATATGTGTGAGAAGTCTCTGGGTTCACTTTAATGTCCGCTAGAAACCCCCGCTGGTCAGGTGCCAACGCTGCCACGGCCAGGCGGATCTGCTCTTCTGCCCAGGTGTCTACAGGAATATCCATTACTACACTCAACTCTAACTGGCCACCCTGTGCTTTACACCACTCTGCTGCTTCGTCTGGATCCATATTTAACCCTTTAAATGCGGTTTTTCCAGAGACTGAATCCCGGACGAGCCCCCACGTGTAGTGCTCACTCCCGGAGGAGCCGCTGAAATTGAACCTCGGGTCAGTCTCCCCACACTACGGAATAAATATACTCCAGCACCATTATGGATTTTATAAATTATATAGTTTACTAGAATAAATGGCATATAATGAATAACACTGTGTTCGTAGATATATTTACAGTACTTCGTAATTCGGGAAACGCGCAGCGGAAAAAGAAATACGATGCTTCGTATTTCGAGGAAACGCGCAGCGGAAAAGAAATACAAGGTTTCGTAATTCGAGAAACGCACAGCGGAAAATAAATGGAAAATTATCTTTAACCCCTTTCTTCGTTGGGGAGTGAGTCCCGCACAGGTTGTGTCCCGGAATGTAAGTGTGTGTGTGTGTTATGGTACCCAGGTACAATATTCAACCGGCCAGTGAATTGCTTAAGAGGTATCTTCGACTAGTCAAGTTGGGGCCCTGTGGGTTTTGGAAACAAACAGCAGCGTGCTTTCTTGGTTTTACAACGGCCTAGAAGGCCTCTCACCCATCCGCCAGATACTTGAGGCTCCGCTTGACCCAGGACGTCTCTCCGCTCGATATTGACTGGGGTTCTCCTGGCTTCTAGATCCGCTGTCTGGCTTTCTGCTCCTGCCGCGACTTGTCCAGCTTACCATCTGCTCTCCCAGTCCGATCGACCTGCGGTACTCCTAACTCGGGTCCTCTGGCTTCTGCAATAGCAGCTTGGGTAATCTTGTGGATCACTGGGTCTCCCTTTGGTAAGGCTGAGCAACCCGATCTGTAACTCCGTCAGGCCGCACCTGCGCTCCGGCCTGGACACTGTTACGATCTGCAGCACTGTGTCTTGTCTCTCTCACTCCCTGGCGCGCTCTGCCAGCTCTCTCCACGAGGCTCAGGATGTCAGGGTCTGTGTCCCACCCACTTCCTGTGTCTGCCCCCAAAGCATGCCGGGAAACGTAGACCCAATGTTTTCTCTGTTTGTCCAGCATAATCTTAGCATGGTCTCTGTCTCCCTCTGGTGGCCATTGCAAGTAAGTGCAGCAGAACAGTCTTTTTAAACACAGCGCTACAGTGCCATGGTGGACCCTGCGGTCCAATATTAAAATTATATGAATCTGGTATAGGCGTCAGTGGCAGTGCACCCAAATATTGTGCCTTTGGTGGCAGCAAGTGCCTTCACACCCTAAGTAACCCCTCTGTGGTATTGTGGAAGAGTGCAGGGTTGGACCCTGCGGTCAAATATTAAAATGATATGAATCTGGTATAGGCATCGGTGGCAGTGCACCCAAATATTTTACCTTTGGTGGCAACAAGTGCCTTCACAGCGTAACCCTCTGTGGTATTGTGGAAGAGTGCCATGGTGGACCCTGCGGTCCAATATTAAAATTATATGAATCTGGTATAGGCGTCAGTGGCAGTGCACCCAAATATTGAGCCTTTGTTGGCAGCAAGTGTCTTCACACCGTAAGTAACCCCTCTGTGGTATTGTGGAAGAATGCAGGGTTGGACCCTGCAGTCAAATATTAAAATGATATGAATCTGGTATAGGCGTCAGTGGCAGTGCACCCAAATATTTTACCTTTGGTGGCAGCAAGTGCCTTCACAGCGTAACCCCTCTGTGGTATTGTGGAAGAGTGCCATGGTGGACCCTGCGGTCCAATATTAAAATTATATGAATCTGGTATAGGCGTCAGTGGCAGTGCACCCAAATATTGTGCCTTTGTTGGCAGCAAGTGTCTTCACACCGTAAGTAACCCCTCTGTGGTATTGTGGAAGAGTGCCATGGTGGACCCTGCGGTCCAATATTAAAATGATATGAATCTGGTATAGGCGTCAGTGCAGTGGCAGTGCGCCCAAATATTGTGCCTCTGGTGGCAGCAAGTGCCTTCACACCGTAAGTAACCCCTCTGTGGTATTGTGGAAGAGTGCAGTGTTGGCCCTGCCAAGACAGATTCTAATTTGCTGAACTGTGGTATAACTCACAGATCCACACTGATAACAGGCTGTGCCAAGACAGATTCTAATTTGCTGATCTGTGGTATAACTCACTGATACACACTGATAACAGGCTGTGCCAAGACAGATACTAATTCCCATAAATCTCCTACAACGTCACTGATACACACTGACAGAACAATCTCCTCTCCTCTCTGATTCACTCCTGCAAACACACACGCTGGGGCCTTATATAGTGTGCTGCGGGTCTTAGCTCTGTGAGCCCATGCTTGGGCAAATTTTGCCCAATCAGGACTTTGAGCCGTGATTGGCATAGTCATGCACCTGTCTTGCACCTGACCTGTGGTCAGGTGCAAGGCTGTAGCCAATTACAAGCTTCAGGCCAGTGGAAAAGTGCATTGTGGTCCATTGTGGGTGAACATGCAGCGAACACGCGAAAATGTTCGGAGTTCGACGAACAGCCGAACGGGCGATGTTCTAATCGAACTCCGAACAGATCCGAACCGAACGCTCATCCCTAATGGCGAGGCCTGTTCTGAGTGGAAAGTGTCCTGTTAAACCGCTGTATGGTCTTGGCCACCGTGCTGCAGCTCAGTTTCAGGGTCTTGGCCATCGTGCTGCAGCTCCGTTTCAGGGTCTTGGCCACCGTGCTGCAGCTCAGTATCAGGGTCTTGGCAATCTTCTTATAGCCTCAGTCATCTTTATGTAGAGCAACAATTCTTTTTTCAGATCCTCAGAGAGTTCTTTGCCATGAGGTGCCATGTTGAACTTCCAGTGACCAGTATGAGAGAGTGAGAGCAATAACACCAAATATAGCACATCTGCTCCCCAAGCACATCTGCTCCCCAATCACACCGGAGACTTTGTAACACTAATGAGTCACATGACAATGGGGAGGGAAAATGGCCAATTGGGCCCAATTTGGACATTTTCACTTAGGGGTGTAGTCACTTTTGTTGGCGCGGTTTAGACATTAATGGCTGTGTGTGTTGAGTTATTTTGAGGGACAGTAAATTTACACTGTTATACAAGCCGTACATTCACTAGAGATGTGCGTTTCGGGTTTCGGAATTTTGGAATTTTCACGAAATTTCCTGATTCGTGTCTTCAGATGCGGCCGAATTTCCGAAATTTTTTAGATCCGAAAACGGCAGATGCGAAATGTTTTCCGAGCCGAATCGAAAAAATTTCGGATTTTTCGAATGGACTTGAAATGTGTCAAATCGAAATTTATTTTCCCTCTATTCATGATTTCGGTTCCATTCGGGATTTCGGTTCCATTTCGGTAATTCTGGACATCGTATATTTAACTATTATCGGTTATATCGCTGATTCTGTAAATTTTGTATTTGTAAATGCGTATCACTTTTTTTTTGTTTCCAGAGATCCGATAAGAATTCTCGTAATTGGGTCGGATCCGATTCGTCCGCGGATCGCGCATGCGCGCGCGCGGATGTCGTAACTTTATTGAGCCAGTTTTTTGACAACTTTTTGGACAAAATATTGTTTTTATTATTCCTCATCATGGCCGCTGCAAGAGACGAGTGCCGTTCAGAGGACACCTCCTCATCGTCTTGCAATGAACCACCACCACCTAGAAAAAAGCGGGCCAGCAACATGGCATTTGAGGAGATGCTCGAGCTGGTCCGGATCTTTGATCGTAAGGATTACGATTGCCGTAGGGGCCCTTACAGCAGAAAGACTAACGCTAGAAAGGATCGTATCCTAGATAAGCTACGCACCACCATCCTTGAGCTGTTCGGGAAGGACCGGACGAAGGACCAGCTCCGGAAACGCTGGTCTGATCTGAAGGCGCGCGAGGAGGAGCAGCTGAGACACATCCGTCGCGTCATAGCGAAACGTAAGTGTCATGTTATATTGTAAAGCGCTGCGCAAACTGTTGGCGCTATATAAATCCTGTATAATAATAATAATGTGCTTGCATGTGCTAATGTGCACAGAAATACGTTGATTTATCTAGTCCTTTTTTCATGCAATGTGATTGTGTATAGCTTTGCGTTTTCACGACTCGTCATACATGCATTTTTGCCATAGCTCTGCCTTTTTGTGATTTTACGTATTCGTGAAAATTGTGACATTTGATGTATGTAGATGAAGTTACAATGCTGGATTTCTTTTGGCACTGTGTGTATAGTCTGTAGTGTGCTGGGGGGAGGTTGTTGTGATTGAGTGATGCATACGAGATGACCCGCAGCTTGCCCAATATTGGCTCCCACCTGCGCATCAACAAAAATCTCTGCGTCTCTGCTAAGTGGTAGGATGGGACATGTAGTTCTTCTGAAAGTGCATCCAAACAGAGCCGCGTTCAATACGTCCTCAGCAGCTGCTGAATTGTTGCAGCGCAGCAATTCAGTTTGCTGCAGCAGTGTCATTGAATGCTTTAGATGCAAATTTCAAAACAAAATGGCGGATTTCTGTTGTTTTTGCAATATCCAGTTTTATTCGCAGAAACTGAAAGTGAAACTGAGGCTGAGGCCTTCTATAAAATAACTAAAAGCAGTCGCACAATGCGCTTTGTATGCACACAACACAAATAATAGTTTTTATTGAATAAACGTAATGTTTACTTCTGAAAAAAATATATAATTGAACGGTAATATATGTCTGTGCAGAGGAAATAAATAAATATTTTGTGACTTTAGAACTATGAGATGGGAGTAGTGGTGTGTCAAGCTGGTAGTGCTAGTGGGTAGTGGAGGGGTGTCGCAATACTTTCGGCAATATATTGTATAGATATACCATTTTTTCCAGTCTGCATTATTTACGTGTTATTTTTTGGATTTGGCAGAAGACAGGAAGAAGGCAGCAGCATCTGCCCCGGTGGGCACCAGTGCCCCAGTGGAGGAGGAGGAGGAGCCACGGGCGTCCACCAGCGCTGGTATATACTGTTTGATTTTGCAACGACTTTTGGTCAAAACAGAAACATTTTTTGTTTACTGTATTTTAATTTAATTTTTTTATGTATAGCACAAGAGGAGCAGGAGGAGGAAGAGGAGGAGCAGGAGGAGGGCGATGAAGAGAGGGAGCAGGAGCAGCAGGAGGCCGCCAGTCCAGGTTTTTTTTTTTTTACTGTTGTATTTTGCATCGACTTTTGTTCAAAAATAAATCAGTTTTGTTGTTTACTTAGATATAGCACCGGATATGCTGACGGTGGTGGTAGGGGAGGAGTCGGAGGAGGAGTCGGAGCCTCAGGAGGCCGCCAGCACTGGTATATACTACTGTTATATTTTTTCAAGACTTTCAGTCAAAAATAGAAACCTGCTTTACTTACTGTATTTTCCTTCTTTCATTTATTGGATATATAGAAGGAGAAGCCAGACCAACCAAACGGGAGGCGATTGGCGAGCTACGCCTGGCAGTTTCAACACTTGATGCCATCCCGGAACTGCTCCAGCAATTGCGGGAGCACCTAAACAATACCGCGGACATCCTGGAGCGGCAGTGAGACAGACCAGTGGCAGCCTCCTCCCGAAATCTGCAGGTTCACTTAAGATGAGGCCGGACCGGACACGAGCAAGGAGTATTGTGATATCACGGAAGTGTCTCAGCTGCTCCTGCTCGCCTGCTTTGAGGTCGGACCAGCGTTTTCGGATCTGGTCCTTCGTCCGGTCTTTCCCAAACACCTCCAGGATGGTGGTGCGTAGCTTGTCAACGATACGATCCTTTCTAGAATTATTCTTCCTGCCGTAGGGGCCCTTACGGCAGTCATAATCTTTGTAATCAAAGATGCGGACAAGCTCCAACATCTCCTCAAATGCCAGTAAGTCTCAAGTGAACCAATATTCTGAACAAGATGTTCGCCTGGCTTAGACTGGAAGATGGCCGCCATTGTATGTTTGTTTGTGCCCCTGTTGGGCAGTTTGCCATCCTTGGCATGTTCCCTTCCCTTCCCCATGTTGTAAATAAATTTTCTATTTTTTCTATATTTTCCTGTATGTGTGCGTTGCTTTTCCTTACTTAATAAGTTAATATGTATTGCTTGGTTTCCACACTGTTAAAATTATATGTACATAAATTTATTGACATTTCTATGGACCCTTTGTCATAAATTTGTCAACATATTTGTTGCCATGAATGTGACTGTGCACATTCTACACTTCCTGCCTGGCCAAAAAATGTCACACACTAACACAACCTTGTTGTACTGTCTTGAGATTTGATTACCGACGTGGCCTGGTTTTGTTAAGCTTAGGCGATGTCACAACAACACGGATTTTTGTCCACAGTCACATTCATTGTATAACCAAGAATTTATCAAAAAATATTGATGGCAGCACTGCGTGAAGTCTTCTTCAACACAACCCAAAGATCCTTAGTGCGGCTCAGGTCTAGTTTATTTGTCCCGGTTTGCAGCTTCACGCAATACCTCCTCCCAGCTATGAGCTCTCTCTCTCCCACCGCTGCCCGCTAAGATGCTGCCCGCCAACATGGTCACGTCTTTGCAGAATCAACAGCGTGGGGGAACGGCAGCTGCCAACAGTCCCAAGACCTCGTCACAATGACGTCAGTTCTGGAGTTAACCCCTAACTGCGACCAATGGTGGAGATAGGGGGTTCATTGGAACCCCTATCTCCCGATCCGTGGCAGCTAGGGGTTAAAGTTTGGTATTGTTGGATCGGCCAGAGCATGGCCGTTCCAATGATACCAAACACGAATGTGAAAAAGTTTGTAAAAAAAACAAACAAAATTAAAAATAAAAATAAAAAAATATTTAAAAAAAAATTATAAAAAAAAAATAAACAAGTTGTTTTTCTTTTTTTTGGTTTGTTAATGCAGCAATATTGTTCCCATTTCAATTATAATGTGAACAATGATGCTGCACTAACGATTTTTGTATGCGGTGCGTTTGTTAAAAATTGTGTAATTTTCCCCAAAAAAAAAATGTAACGAGACCCCATCTCTAATTTTTTTAACAAGCGCACCCCATACAAAATACAACCGCAATTGTTCGCATTTTAAAATGTGAAAAAAAAACACTTTACACCTTGTAAATTATTGAAAAATCATATTTTATTGCATTTTTTTGTTATAATATACAGACAGGTCATGACGTATACATATAATAATGACATATTATGAATCTGCCAAGTCTGACGGAAAGAACGATATATAATATGTCTGGGTCATATACTAAAATAAGCTTCAAAACACGTTTAAGCAAGATGAGCGAAACAGGTAAAAATGACCTCAGCATCAGCACAGGGGCGGAAAAAGCCTCAGCAGCGAAAGGGTTAATTGAAAAAAAAAACACGATAGAATCGCCAGAATTATCGCATCGACAGAATGAATTATCGGATCCGAAAAACAAACCAAAAATTTATTTTAAAAAAATATATAAAGTATAAAAAAGTAAACCATAGTAGTTTACATCAAAACGAATAGAGTTAGACAGCTTTTGAAGTGAGGAGAACAGACGTTCCGAAAAAACGAAAATTTCCGAAATCATGAAAAGCCGATACAAAAAACGTGCAAAGTGACACGAAAATACGAAAAATGGTCGCTATTCCGAAAAATAAATGTACCCGAAAAACAAGTCGAGCCGAACCGAATCAAAACAGAAATCGGTCGAAACGAGCCGAGTCGAAAATTTTTAAAATCCGAAAAATCGAACCGAATCGAAAAAAAAATCAGTGCACAAGCCTAACATTCACTGCTTTACATTGTAGCAAAATGTCATTGCTACAGTGTTGTCATATGAAAAGATATAATAAAATATTTACAAAAATGTGAAGGTGTACTCACTTCTGTGAGGTAGTGTATATATAAAATACTTATAACAGTCCATGTATTTCAATCCCAAAGCTGACCTAAAAATATACAAATAAAAAAAAGTCATGCAGTGTTATTCAAAGAGAATCGAAAAGTCAACGCACGTTCGGTGACTTTTTCGTTCTCTTCAATCCGGTGCGATTTGGTGATCCCATTTCGGCGATGCTGCGATATATTCAGCAAGCACCACAGGACCATCGTAGTGCAGGGAAAAGCCACTGAAAACCTGCCGAACACTCACCGCAAAACCGAGGCGAATGCACACTGAAACCGGCAAAAACATCTGGATTAACCCCGTGGACACGCTGGAGAAACCCGGGCAGGAGCCAATCAGAGCGCAGAGCTGCTGCCTGAAAAACCCGACACTGCAGACGAATGGAGTGAAAAAGAAAACAGTACGCTTGAATATTTGAAAAGTGAAACGCTGTTTGCAAAGAAACTACTGAGCGAAAATGTCTGAAATTTACAAATGAGGTCCAATGAATGATAATAAACGTTACAGAAAAAAGAAGAAACGTTTAATTTTTTAAAAAAAAAATGCTTAAAAGATCCTAAAAAATCTAAAAATAAAGAGACTTTTTACTGCAGAATATTATAATCAACGGTTTATTAGATATTGAATTAATACGGGAATATTTTTAACATTGAAGCCTATGGGATTCGCCTGAATAAACCTGTCGAATGAAGCCACCGAATGGCAAGGCAATTCGGCAACTTTTCACTGCTGGTTTTTGTTCTCTGAATAGATGAAGCTATGGGGATTTCACTGCCCTCGAACAGGCACCGAACAGGCACCATCGATTTGGTGATTCGGATCATTTCGGCGATTCAGATCAATTTGTGTGATTCGGATCAGTTGTTTTTTTTGTATTTTTATATGTTATTTCGTTTCTTATTTGTTATTTAAGAATGAGAAGTAGATTACTAACAATAGAATGAAAGTTTCTTTACTTATTTATTCTTTTAGGATGTTTTAGGCATTTTGTGGGTGAAATTTTAGGCTTCCTAACTTCTTTTAAAGAAACAAGGCTTTTTAACACATAGGTTTCAATGCAGCATATAAATCCACACACTGCTGGGAAGCGCCTCTCTGCGGTATAATTAATGCAGCATATGAATCCACACACTGCTGGGAAGCGCCTCCCTGCGGTATAATTAATGCAGCATATGAATCCACACACTGCTGGGAAGCGCCTCTGTGCAGTATAATTAATGCAGCATATGAATCCACACACTGCTGGGAAGCGCCTCTCTGCGGTATAATTAATGCAGCATATGAATCCACACACTGCGGGGAAGAAGCGCCTCTCTGCAGTATAATTAATGCAGCATATGAATCCACACACTGCTGGGAAGCGCCTCCCTGCGGTATAATTAATGCAGCATCTGAATCCACACACTGCGGGGAAGAAGCGCCTCTCTGCAGTATAATTAATGCAGCATATGAATCCACACACTGCTGGGAAGCGCCTCCCTGCGGTATAATTAATGCAGCATATGAATCCACACACTGCTGGGAAGCGCCTCTGTGCAGTATAATTAATGCAGCATATGAATCCACACACTGCTGGGAAGCGCCTCTCTGCAGTATAATTAATGCAGCATATGAATCCACACACTGCTGGGAAGCGCCTCTCTGCGGTATAATTAATGCAGCATATGAATCCACACACTGCTGGGAAGCGCCTCCCTGCAGTATAATTAATGCAGCATATGAATCCACACACTGCTGGGAAGCGCCTCCCTGCAGTATAATTAATGCAGCATATGAATCCACACACTGCTGGGAAGCGCCTCCCTGCAGTATAATTAATGCAGCATATGAATCCACACACTGCTGGGAAGCGCCTCCCTGCAGTATAATTAATGCAGCATATGAATCCACACACTGCTGGGAAGCGCCTCCCTGCAGTATAATTAATGCAGCATATGAATCCACACACTGCTGGGAAGCGCCTCCCTGCAGTATAATTAATGCAGCATATGAATCCACACACTGCTGGGAAGCGCCTCCCTGCAGTATAATTAATGCAGCATGTGAATCCGCACACTGCTGGGAAGCACCTCTCTGCAGTATAATTAATGCAGCATATGAATCCACACACTGCTGGGAAGCGCCTCCCTGCAGTATAATTAATGCAGCATATGAATCCACACACTGCTGGGAAGCGCCTCCCTGCAGTATAATTAATGCAGCATATGAATCCGCACACTGCTGGGAAGCGCCTCTCTGCAGTATAATTAATGCAGCATAATAATCCACACACTGCTGGGAAGCACCTCTCTGCGGTATAATTAATGCAGCATATGAATCCACACACTGCTGGAAGCACCTCTCTGCAGTATAATTAATGCAGCATATGAATCCACACACTGCGGGGACGCGCCTCTCTGCAGTATTATTAATGAAGCATATGAATCCGCACACTGCTGGGCAGCACCTCTCTGCAGTATAATTAATGCAGTATATGAATCCACACACTGCCGGGCAGCGCCTCTCTGGAGATCATTTGATTCATTGATTCGGATCGCTTCATTTTTTGATCAGTTAGTTTTTCGTTTTTTACGAGTTATAATTAATGCAGCATATGAATCCACACACTGCTGGGAAGTTCCCCTCATTGTGCAGATTCATATGCTGCAGTAATTATACTGCAGGGAGGCGCCTGCCCAACAGTGTGTGGATTCATATGCTGCATTAATTATACTGCAGAGCGGCGCTTCCCAGCAGTGTGTGGATTTATATGCTGCATTAATTATACTGCAGAGAGGCGCTTCCCAGCAGTGTGTGGATTCATATGCTGCATTAATTATACTGCAGAGAGGCGCTTCCCAGCAGTGTGTGGATTCATATGTTGCATTAATTATACTGCAGAGAGGCGCTGCCCAACAGTGTGTGGATTCAAAAGCTGCATTAATTATACTGCAGAGAGGTGCTTCCCAGCAGTGTGCGGATTCATATGCTGCATTAATTATACTGCAGAGAGGCGCTGCCCAACAGTGTGCGGATTCATATGCTGAATTATACTGCAGAGGCACTGCCCGGCAGTGTGCGGATTCATGTGCTGCATTACTTATACTGCAGAGAGACGCTTCCCAGCAGTGTGTGAATTCATATGCTGCCTTAATTATACTGCAGAGAGGCACTTCCCAGCAGTGTGTGGATTCATATGCTGCATTAATTATACTGCAGAGAGGCACTTCCCAGCAGTGTGTGGATTCATATGCTGCATTAATTATACCGCAGAGAGGCGCTTCCCAACAGTGTGTGAATTATTATGCTGCATTAATTATACTGCAGTGAGGCGCTGCCCAGCAGTGTGTGGGTTCATATACTGCATTAATTATACTGCAGAGAGGCGCTTCCCAGCAGTGTGTGAATTCATATGCTGCCTTAATTATACTGCAGAGAGGCACTTCCCAGCAGTGTGTGGATTCATATGCTGCATTAATTATACCGCAGAGAGGCGCTTCCCAACAGTGTGTGAATTATTATGCTGCATTAATTATACTGCAGTGAGGCGCTGCCCAGCAGTGTGTGGGTTCATATGCTGCATTGAAACCTATGGGCTAAAAAGCCTTGTTTCTTTAAGGCTAGGGTCAGACTGAGGCAGTGCGAACGCGCGTTCTGGCGCACTTAATCACGGCCGTGCTAGCAGCAGATGCCGGGCAATGACGGCCAATATACGATGTACGGTCGCACAAAAGTCCGGCCGCGCAACGCAAGTGGAAAATGAACGCATTTTTTCGAGAACGTTAAACCACTAGTACTGACGTACAGAGTGCGCTGCGTCCGCTAGCGGCGTGTGTGCGTGAATTGGAGACGTCAGACGCTGCTAATGTCCGGCCAACATAACGTCCAGACGCAAAAAGTGTTTTATTGATGATCCGTACAAAATCACGGATGAAACTGCGCATAGTATGACCGCTATTGCGTATTCCGTGAAAAAATACGTCCATTCTTCGAACGCACATTTTCACGGACAACGTGAAAAATGCGTTAGTCTGACCCTAGCCTAAAAGAAGTTAGGAAACCTAAAATTTCACCCAAAAAATGCCTAATAAATCCTAAAAGAATAAATAAGTAAAGAAACTTTCTTTCTATTGGTAGTAATATTGGTAGTAATCTACTTCCCTTTCTTAAATAAGCAATAAAAACCAACTAGTCCGAATCACCCGAAATGATCCTAATCGCCAAAATGATCAGAATCACCGAAATGATCCGAATCACCGAATCAATGATTTGAAACTAAAGAAAGCATCCAAAATGATCTGAAACGAAAAAAACACCCGAAAAAAATAAACGGAAAAAAAGTCACGCACATTCCTATCTGTGATACACTCATACATGCCGCACATTACTGTGAGTTTTATTGCTGTGGAGCTCTGATATGCTCATACACAATGCACATTACTGTATCACAGAGCTCCACAGCAATAAAACACACAGTAATGTGCAGTGTGTATGAGCGTATCACAGAGCTCCACAGCATTAAAACGCACAGTAATGTGTAGTGTGTATCAGCGTGAGTATTATTGCTGTGGAGCTGTGATATGCTCATACACACCGCACATTACAGTGAGTTTTAATGCTGTGGAGCTCTGTGATACGCTTTTACATGCCATATGTTTTTTGTTTGGGGGTGCAGCATTTCATCCCTCGCTCCAGGCACAGTATACTATAATGCTGTATATACAGTGGGATTAAGTACACTCACCAATGTTGGAGCCTATGTATTTATCCCGGCTCTGGACATTCATTAAGGGTAATGTGCCTCTTCTTCTTTGGTTTTTAGTGGTCCTAGTGTCACCTTCATTACAGGTCAGAATCAGTGTGTCTCCCCCATGTGGGGTCAAAAGACCACTCTTAAAAACAAATGCTTAAAAATAATAAATATATAAATAAATAATATATAAAATATGTTGAATTAATATAAAATGGTACAACAGTGGAATAAAATTATACACTTTTTGCTGCGATTAGGCAGTTTCAGGAGTCATAAATAAGTTCTACCATGTACTTGGTTATACTCAGTGGGTTTGCCAAAAGTGTACTCAAAAATGGCACTGGTGTTTTATAACCGCACCATTATTAGATGTACCAAGATGGCGCCTAATTACAGAAGCCTCTGGTGTGTATGTCTTGACTCCACAGAGTCCTAAAATGGCGGCTTATTTTCTTCTCTAGGGACTCAAGACCTTCATTGACAGAGCATCGGCTTTCCTGGTCGGTCAATATCCAACGCTACGCAAACCGTACACCATGGCAATCACCTCATATGCCCTCGCCAAAGCTGGATTCCTGACTGAAACCAAGACACTGTTTGCAGCATCCACAGGTATTTTATTCATTCAGATGAACATGGGTTATGACCTACAGTCACATGGGGTGTGGAAAAGCGTCATAATTCTTATTTATCTGCTAGTTCATTTCAATATGAAAACCATGCACCAGCGAATCAAGTAACTCGCATATGCATGGAGCATGGTGTCTCCAAAAAGCTTACTGCAATTTATGAGTAATCATGTACTGCTCCTTTTTTAATTCAACTCCCTGTGTTCTCACTCATCTGCCATATAAAACATTTTCTCCATGTTTTTCCTGCCATCAGAGAAGACACGCTGGATTGAACCAGGTGCTCATTTCAACTCACTGGAAGCTACAGCTTATGCCGTCCTCGCCCTTCTTGAAATGAAACAATACGAGTTGACCATTCCCATTGTGCGCTGGCTCACCGAGCAGAAGTACTACGGAGGAGGATCTGGATCAACACAAGTGAGTGACAACCTGGATATTAACATTTTGTTCTGTATTTAGAAGTTGATATTGTTAGATTTTAATCTCCTGTATGAATATATATGTATTGTGATTCAAATATGTACTGTAGTAAATATATTGGGCTGTGGTTTCTCCCTCCCTTTCATAGCACGTGATTCTGTTAGGAATGTTGGGAAAGTAAAAAAAGATTTATGACCCATATATGGTAATAAGTGCCTCTTTGTTAAACTGTGCTGGCCAAATTCTGAAGTGGAAATATATCTGTATACTGATTGGCTGTTATATCACATTCCTGTTTGGGGCAGAAATGAAACCATGTCTACGACGAATGCTCCTATTGGATGTTTGAAATCTAATAAATAGATGTCTGAACAAAGAAAAAGTCAGCCATGACATGAAAGCTATACATTGTGTGTAGTTGATTTTAATGTCTCCGCTAGCGTAAGCGCACGTCTTTCTTCATTTTCTTATTTGAAAAGAAACTTACAGATGTTTATTGGAATTCCAATTATGGTAATTATAAATAGGAAAACTGATTTTGTTAGTTTAAAATTATTTTTTAACACATATGTGTAAAACATATTCAGGGTAATTCAAAGAGAATCGAAAAGTCACCGCACGTTCGGTGACTTTTCGTTCTCTTCAATTCGGTTCGTTTTGCCGAAACCATATCGGTGACCCTGCGGTGTATTCAGCAAGCACCACAGGGTCCCCTAATTGCAAGGAAAAGCAGCCGCAAACCAAACGAAAACTAACCGCAAACCCCGGCGAATGCACGCCGAAACCCCACAAAAACATCTGGATTAACCCACCGAAAACGCTGGAAAAACCCGAGCAGGAGGCGATCACATGCAGCGAAGCCGCCAGAAAAAGCCAACACCGCAGACGAGTGAAGTGAATAAATTAGGAAAACAGTTTGCTTGAATGTTTGAAAAGTGAAACGCGGTTTCAAAGCAACTACTGAGCGAAAATGTCTGAAATTTACATATGAGGTCCAAGGAATGATAATAAAAAGGGCCGTTACAGAAAAAATAAGTAAGCTTAAAAAATAAAAATAAATTGGACTTTTTAAAAAAAAACGAATAAATTTCGTAACAAAATGATCTGAAATTAAAAAAGACAGAACCAAATGATCTGAAATGAAAAAAAAGGAACAAAATGCTGTAAAACTAAAAGAAAAACAGCCAAATGGTCTGAAACGGAAAAACCCATAACGAAATGATTTAAAACAAAGAAAAATGGAACCAAATTAATTATCTGAACCGAAAAAAACAGAACAAAATGATCTAAAATGGAACCGAAAGATCCAAAAATAATTTTAATGCAGCATACGAATCCACATACTGCAGAAGCAGAGCATGATCCCCTCCCTTCAGAGGCTGGGCCGCAGGGCAACATGATAATGACCCCAAACAAACGTCCAAGACTACCACTGCTTTGCTAAAGAAGCTGAGGGTAAAGGTGATGGATTGGCCAAGCATATCTCCAGACCTAAACCCTATTGAGCATCTTTGGGGCATCCTCAAACGGAAGGTGGAGGAGCGCAAGGTCTCTACCATTAGGGATGGGCCGAACTCGCTCGAGTTCGGTTCGCCGTCGAACCCGAACAATACCCAAAGTTCACGTTCGCGTGCGGACATAGTTCGAATCCAATGCAAGTCAATGGGACTCGATCGTTCATTTTTTAGAGTGCCCTCCAAGAGGGCATATATGAAAGATATTTGCCATAAAAGGTGTATGGGGGTCAGTGTAGTGCCCTGGGGGACAGGAAACAAGGATAAAAAGTTTTTTAAAAAAAACGTTTTTAAAGGAAGTTTTCCATGAAATAAGGGTTAAAAAAAAAACGAAAAATTCCTTCAAATATCGTGCCTAGGAGGTCCCCTTAACCTGCCCGTGAAGTGGCGGATTTTTCGGATGTATAGAATTATGTAAAAAACTAAAAATTATTTTTCAAATGACGATCAATAGTTTTCCTTTAATCTATCCATAAACAAAGAGTAGTGGTTTGGTGAGATGTCTTCCTGGGGCTACTGCTCGTAGAGACAGGAGACGTATTCTCAATATTGTCAAAGAAGCAAAGCAGCAAGGGGAAGTGGACGTTCTAGTCCATCTAAGGACAAATGACTTGGCTAGCAATGAGGTTTCTGAGATTAAGGAAGATTTTTGTGTTCTTGGAGGTGAAATACAGCAGATTGTGTCCACTGTGTCATTCTCTGAAGTTTTGCCTGTGCATAACATTCAAGATAGGCAGATGCGCAATAGGGAATTCAATTTGTGGCTTCAGGAATGGTGTCGGGAGCAAGGATTTGGCTTTGTGTCCCATGATAGCTCTAATTGGAGCAGAAAGGAACTGTATAAAAAAGATGGTTTGCATCTTACTCATAGGGGAACATGAAAGGAAATTGAAATATGGTAGCTAATTCACTGAATACATATTTCTACTCTAGTAATATTTGATAGCTATATAAATATATAGGGCTGGATTGACTGCTCAGTAAATGCCTAATATGTTTATGAGGTAATGCTGAGTATGGTCTTTCTCTTGGCTTCCTGTTTTTCTCAAGGAGGGCAAATTTTTCTATTCAACTCCATTTCCTCTAGAAACTAAGAGAGGCCGGCTGGCCGAGAGGAAGGGAGGGACACAGATGTTTAATTGTTAATGCATCCTATGGAATATTCCTATTTCTAGAATAGGATATAGCTGTGACGTCAATTTAGGCGTGCCTACTAGGCAAGGACAGGAAATGTTTGTAAGTCTAGGTACTGCCCAAAGTAGAAAAAACATGTTCCTATATTGCTGACGTATTGGTTTGTAATTCATGAATTTGTGATGTTCCTATTTTTGACAAAACTACTGAATGTATGAAATTTACTTCAGAGTAAGAGAACCACGCAAGACAGCACTTGTGTCCTGGTCTATTATTCTCACTCGAGTTCTGTTTCCTGTATGGTCACAGGGTCTGGTGACAAGGCAGCTATCTCTCATCACTGGACCGTGGCCATTCCTGTGATGTTCTTGCAGTATCCATATCAGAACATATGTTCTCAGTGAGAAGTTGAAAGGTTTCACAAAGAAATATTTAAACTAGGAGGGGGGGACAAAAGGGTAAAAAACAATCTGCCCGATTGTCCCCCAAAACTAAATCGGAGGGTGCAAGCAACATGCGAGGTAAAAAATGACAAGCTCAGAGTCGTGTCTATAAATGCTCGCAGTTTAGTCAATAAAATCAATGAACTGGAGGCAATGATGGCAGCTGAAAAAGTAGATTTAGTGGCAGTTACTGAGACATGGTTCAGTGAGAAAAATAACTGGGACATAACAATACCGGGGTACTCTTTATATAGAAAAGACAGAGAAGGTAGGAAAGGAGGAGGAGTGGCCCTGTATGTGAAAAACAACATAAAAACGAACCAAATAAAAGTGAACATAGAGTCAGTTTGGGTTACGCTAACATTTGACAATCATACAGTAGCTTGTGTAGGTGTGATCTATAGACCCCCTGGACAAGTAGAAGAGCTAGATAATCTGCTGGTTGAGGAAATAGCCAAATTGACAATGAAGGGGGAAGTTATTATTATGGGGGACTTTAATCTTCCTGATGTGAACTGGAAACCCAAAATAGCTGGGTGCACCAGGAGTACAAATATTCTAAACTCCTTACTGGGATTATCTCTAACACAAGTAGTTGAGGAGCCGACCCGTAAAGAGGCCATATTGGATTTAATACTCACAAATGGAGGTTTGGTATCGGACGTTGTTGTAGGTGAAAATTTGGGATCTAGTGATCACCAGTCAGTATGGTTTAATATAAGAAAAGGGATGGAGCCGCACCACACAAAAACAAAAGTTTTAGACTTTAAAAAAACAGATTTTTCTAAAATGAGATTTTGTGTGAAGGAGTCATTATCAGACTGGAGGAGTTTAAAGGGAGTCCAGGAGAAATGGGATTATTTAAAGGAAGCATTATTGAAGGCAACAGGAAATTGCATTCGGCTTGTTAGCAAAAACAAAAAAGGGAAGAAACCACTGTGGTACTCTACAGAAGTGGCCAAAATAGTGAAGAACAAAAAGATAGCATTCAATAATTATTATAAAAAAACTCTGAGTGAAGAAGATAGCAAACCTATAAGATTAGGCAGAAAGAGGCAAAGCAATTTATAAGAGCTTCCAAAGCACCCGCAGAAGAGAAAATAGCTCAGTCAGTAAAGGGGGACAAAACATTTTTTAGATACATAAACGAGAAAAGAAAAGTAAAACAAGGATTAGTTAGATTAAAAACAAAGGAAGGAAGGTATGTAGAAGAGGATAAAAGTCTCGCTGACTGCCTCAATGAATATTTTTGTTCAGTCTTTGCAGAAGAAAAGGAAGGAAAGGGACCTCAGTTAGGAGAGAACACTAAAGAGACATTTACATATGAGTTTACAGAGGAGGAGGTTCTACAGCAGTTGTCTAAAGTAAAGACAAATAAGTCAATGGGGCCTGATGGGATCCACCCTAAATTATTAAAAGAGCTCAGTGATGTAATAGCAAAACCGTTAACAGATTTATTTAACCAATCCTTGTTAACTGGAGTCGTCCCAGAAGACTGGAAATTAGCAAATGTTGTGCCTATTTACAAGAAGGGTAGTAGGGAGGAATTGGGGAACTATAGGCCAGTTAGTCTTACGTCAGTAGTGGGGAAATTAATGGAAACCATGTTAAAGGAAAGGATTGTTGAACATCTAAAAACACATAGATTACAGGATCAGAAACAACATGGGTTTACCTCAGGGAGATCATGCCAAACTAATCTTATGGATTTTTTTGATTGGGTAACAAAATTATAGACACAGGTGGTGCAGTAGACATTGCTTATTTAGATTTCAGTAAGGCTTTTGATACTGTTCCGCATAGAAGGCTTATCAATAAATTGCAATCTTTGAGCTTGGATTCCAATATTGTTGAATGGATTAGGCAGTGGCTGAGTGATAGACAACAGAGGGTTGTGGTAAATGGAGTTTATTCGGTGCAAGGTCTTGTTACCAGTGGGGTACCTCAGGGGTCAGTACTTGGACCATTCTCTTTAATATTTTTATTAGTGATATTGCAGAAGGTATTAATGGAAAAGTATGTCTTTTTGCTGATGACACAAAGATTTGTAACAGGGTTGACGTTCCTGGAGGGATCAGCCAAATGACAAATGATTTAGGTAAACTAAAAAAATGGTCGGAGTTGTGGCAATTGAGTTTTAATGTGGATAAGTGCAAGATAATGCACCTGGGACATAAAAACCCAAGGGCTGACTATAGAATATTTGATACAGTCCTAACCTCAACATCTGAGGAAAGGGATTTAGGGGTCATTATTTCAGAGGATCTAAGGGTAAGTAGTCAATGTAATAGAGCAGCAGGAAATGCTAGCAGAATGCTTGGTTGTGTAGGGAGAGGTATTAGCAGTAGGAAAAGGGAAGTGCTCATGTCACTGTACAGAGCACTGGTGAGACCTCACTTGGAGTACTGTGTGCAGTACTGGAGACCGTATCTCCAGAAGGATATAGACATCTTAGAGAGAGTTCAGAGAAGGGTTACCAAAATGGTGTACGGCTTGAAGGATAAAAGTTACCAGGAAAGGCTTAATGATCTTAACATGTACAGCTTGGAAAAAAGACGAGACAGAGGAGATATGATAGAAACATTTAAATACGTAAAGGGAATCCACAAGGTAGAGGAAGGGAGTATATTTAAATGGAAACAAAATAGCAAAACAAGAGGACATAGTCTTAGATTAGAGGGGCAAAGGTTTAAAAGTAACATCAGGAAGCATTATTTTACTGAGAGGGTGGTGGATACATGGAACAGTCTTCCAGTAGAAGTGGTAGAGGCCAAAACAGTAATTGAATTTAAGCAAACATGGGATAGGCATAAGGCTATCCTAAACAAAAGATAAATCCAGGTAAAGTATCCATGTAATTGGGCAGACTAGATGGGCCGAAAGGTTCTTATCTGCCGACATTTTTCTATGTTTCTATGTTTCTAACTGCTTGGGGCGGAAGCCTGTATGAAAAGGGGAGACCTTTTAGGACACGCAGAACAAGTTTAGTGATTTTTTGGGTAAATTATTGTGAAACTTATGCAGGCTTTGGATGAAAGTAACAATAGGTGCTTTAAAATTGGGCCTTTAGAGTCGGCAACAGTGCCATCACACAGTAACCCCTCTGAGGATATGAATCTGGTACAGGCGTCAGAGGCAGTGCACCCAAATATTGTGCCTTTGGTGGCAGGCCAGCAAGTGCCAACATACAGTAACCCCTCTGTGGTATTGTGGAAGAGTGCAGGGGTGGACCATGCGGTCCTATATTAAAAAGATATGAATGTGGTAAGGCCTCAGTGCACCCAAATATTGTGCCTTTGGTGCCAGGCCAGCAAGTGCCATTATACAGTAACCCCTCTGTGATATTGTGGAAGAGTGCAGTGGTGGAGGTTTTGGGAATGTAGGAGAGATCCACGATCTATTCAGTTACATCAGCATTCAGCATCAGGGGAGTGATAGCTGCTGATCCAGGACTGATTTAACTTTATAAATGTCAGCCGGTCTACAGAGTCGGTGGACAGACGCACTCTTTTGTCTGTGACAAAACCTCCAGCGGCACTGAACGTCCTTACAGAAAGCACGCTGGATGAAGGGTAACCTAGTAGCTGCATGGCATATTGGCTAAATTCTGGCCAGTGATCCAATCTCAACACCCAGTAAGCCAGTGGATCATCTGCTGTAAAGGTATCCAGGTCTGCCCTTGCCCCTAGTTAGTCCTGCACCATACGGTAAAGATGCTGGCAATGGGTGCCTACATTTGACATCCCTGGGCATCGTGGACTAAAACAAATTAAAAAGGCACCAGTCAAGCGGCAGAACTCTGATTCAACTCTGGTATAAAGATTGGAGATATGCAGAACTCTGCTATAACTCAGTGAGACACCCTGATAGCTGGCAGCAGTGACAAGACACAGATTACAACAATTCCCAGATATCTGCTAGAAGTGAGACCCCAATAGTTGGCACTGAGAAGACACAGATTACAATTCCCAGAAATGTTATGGAAGTATGTGACACCCCCTGATAGCTGACTGTCAGTGACTGAGAAAACACACTTTCCACCAATTTCCAGATATCTGCAACAAGTGAGCCCCCCAAATTGCTGCTGTCACTGACTGAGAAGACACACTTTCCACCACTAATTCCCAGATATCTGCAACAAGTGAGCCCCCCCAAATTGCTGCTGTCACTGAATGAGAAGACACACTTTCCACCACTAATTCCCAGATATCTGCAACAAGTGAGCCCCCAAATTGCTGCTGTCACAGACTGAGAAGACACACTTTCCACCACCAATTCCCAGATATCTGCAACAAGTGAGCCCCCCAAATTGCTCCTGTCACTGACTGAGAAGACACACTTTCCACCAATTCCCAGATATCTGCAACAAGTGAGCCCCCCAAATTGCTGCTGTCACTGATTGAGAAGACACACTTTCCACCAATTCCCAGATATCTGCAACAAGTGAGACCCCCCCCAATAGCTGTCACTGGTAGTGAGAAGACACACTGACAGAACAATCTCCTCTCACTCCTGCAGAAAAACACGTGCTGGCTGGGCTGGGTTCAAGCCTTATATAGTGTGCTGTGGGACTTAGCTCTGTGAGCCCATGATTGGGAAAAATTTGCCCAATCAGGACTCTGAGCCGTGATTGGCATAGTCTTGCACCTGTCTTGTGGTCAAGTCCGAGGCTCTAGCCAATTACAAACTTCAGGGAAGTGGAAAACTGCATTGTGGTCCATAGTGGTGCATTGTGGGCAAACTCGAGACGAACACGCAGAAATGTTCGCAGTTCCCGAACTATCGAACATCCGATATTCGAACCGAACGCCCATCCCTAGCTACCATCCACCAGCTCCGTGATGTCGTCTCCAGTGGCAACATGTGAAGCAAATTTTTTGCAAGTTAATAAATAAATACATAGCGCTCCCTGTGTCCCAGTTTTTAGATTAAATATACAGTACTAATTTTTTGCAAGTTAATAAATAAATACATAGCGCTCCCTGTGTCCCAGTTTTTAGATTAAATATACAGTACTAATTTTTTGCAAGTTAATAAATAAATACATAGCGCTCCCTGTGTCCCAGTTTTTAGATTAAATATACAGTACTAATTTTTTGCAAGTTAATAAATAAATACATAGCGCTCCCTGTGTCCCAGTTTTTAGATTAAATATACAGTACTAGCTTTTGCCCGCGGCTTCGCTCGCGTGGATTTTAGGATTTGTTAAAATTGTATTTTAACCCTTTCGCTGCTGAGGTTTTTCACACCTCTGTGCTGAGGTCATTTTTACCGGTTTTGCTCATCATGTTTAAACGTGTTTTGAAGGCTTATTTTAGTATATGACCCAGACATATTATATATCGTTCTTTCCGTCAGACTCGGCAGATTCATAATATGTCATTATTATATGTATACGTCATGACCTGTCTGTATATTATAACAAAAAATGCAATAAAATATGTATTTTCAATAATTTACAATGTGTAAAGTGTTTTTTTTTCACATTTTAACATGCGAGCAATTGCGGTTATATGTTGTATGGGGTGCGCTTGTTAAAAAAATTAGAGATGGGGTCTCGTTACATTTTTTCTTGGGGAAAATTACATGATTTTTAACAAACGCACCGCATACAAAAATCGTTAGTGCAGCATCATTGTTCACATTATAATTGGAATGGGAACAATATTGCTGCATTAACGAACCAAAAAAAAGAAAAAAAAATGTTTATTTTTTTTATAATTTTTTTAAATATATATATATATATATATATATTTTTTTTAAAAAACTTTCCGACCATTCCAACCATACCAAACTTTAACCCCTAGCTGCCACGGATCGGGAGATAGGGAGTTCATTGGAACTCCCTATCTCCACCATTGGTGGCAGTTAGGGGTTAACTCCAGGACTGACGTAATCGATGACGCCAGTCCTCAGGGGGAGTTCCCGGGGGCTTGGCCGACATCCAAGATGTCGGCCAGCTCCGGGAAAGGATCACGAATTGGCGCTTTTCAGCGCCGATTCGTGATCCGGCTCCCCAGGGGTTAATGCCAGGTACCATTTGGAAGGGCAGGCTGTGCCCTTCCAAATGGTGCCTGGGTTAACCCCTGCAACGCTGCCGATCGGGAGGGAGAGAGGTCCGAAGGACCTCCCCCCCTCCCTTTCAGGCGCCTCCTCCGCACATGCGGGGGGGGCGCCTGAATTAGGTGTCATCGCGCTGCCGCGGTGACACCTAATTTCATCAGCGGCGGTTCCGGATGCTGGGCTGACATCGAGGATGTTAGCCCGCACCGGGGGGGCCAGCGATCGGCCGGAACCCGGCCGAACGCTGACCCCAAAGTGAGGACGCGCTCAGCGCGTCCTCCGCACAGCAGGAGCCATGTGGAGGACGCACTGAGCGCGTCCTCCGCATGGAAGTGGTTAAAAGAAACTTGAAGTTTTTTTGGTAGAACCCCCCTTTCCGCCCCATTTGGGATTTTTGGAAAATTGTAAAACACGTGTTTTTTTATTTTTCAAGAAGAATGTAAGTGCCAAATTTCACACCTCTAACATCATTGGTTTTTGAAATATAGGTATAGTGATAAAGGTATTCATCCCCCTTTTTGAACCCCACTGGATTTTTGGAAAATGGTAAAATATAGAGTTGCACCGATACCGATACTAGTATCGGTATCGTGGCCGATACTGGGTACTGCAGGAGTACTTGGTACTCGTGCAGTACCCCCGATATTTTTTCCGATACCGGAAGCCGGCATTGAGGGGCTGCGGCGGCTGTCCGAATGCTCTACCGGCATTCGGACAGCTGCCCCTGCAGCTGCTCTCCGCAATACTTACCTTCCTGGGCGACGCCGGGAATGTCTCCGCGCGTGCGCTCGTTGGAAGGACCCCAGCCGCGACCACGTGGACCATGTGATCGCGGCTGGGGTCCTTCCAACGAGCGCGCACGCAGAAACTTTCCCGGCGTCGCCCAGGAAGGTAAGTATGAACACAGTGAGCAGCTGCAGGGCCTGTCCGAATGCCGATAGAGCATTCGGACAGGCCCTGCAGCTGCTCTCCCGATGATACTTACCTTCCTGAGCGACGCCGGGAAAGTTTCCCCACGTGCGCTCGTTGGAAGGACCCCAGCCGCGATCACATGGTCCCACGTTGGTCGCGGCTGGGGTCCTTCCAACGAGCGCACGTGCGGAGACATTCCGGCGGCGCCCAGGAAGGTAAGTATCGTCACGGGGGGGGGTATCCATGAGCTGGGGGGCATACCCATGTGTGAGCTGTGGGGCATATCCATAAGCTGGGGGGGCATAACCATGTGTGAGCTGGGGGGCATACCCATGTGTGAGCTGGGGGGCATATCCACAAGCTGGGGGGCATACCCATGTGTGAGCTGGGGGGCATACCCATGTGTGAGCTGTGGGGCATATCCATAAGCTGGGGGGCATACCCATGTGTGAGTGTGTGAGCTGGGGGGCATACCCATGTGTGAGCTGTGGGTGCATATCCATAAGCTGGGGGCATACCCATGTGTGAGCTGGGGGGCATACCCATGTGTGAGCTGGGGGGCATACCCATGTGTGAGCTGGGGGCATATCCATGTGTGAGCTGGGGCATATCCATGTGTGAGCTGTGGCAAATCCATGAGCTGGGGGGCATATCCATGTGTGAGCTGGGGCAAATCCATGAGCTGGGGGCATATCCATGTGTGAGCTGGGGCATATCCATGTGTGAGCTGGGGCATATCCATGTGTGAGCTGGGGCAAATCCATGAGCTGCTGGGGCATATCCATGTGTGAGCTGGGACATATCCATGTGTGAGCTGGGGCAAATCCATGTGTGAGCTGGGGCAGTATCCATGTGTGAGCTGGGGCAAATCCATGTGTGAGCTGGGGCATATCCATGTGTGAGCTGGGGCAAATCCATGTGTGAGCTGGGGCAAATCCATGTGTGAGCTGGGGCAAATCCATGAGCTGGGGCAAATCCATGTGTGAGCTGGGGCAAATCCATGAGCTGGGGCAGTATGAATATATATATATATATATATATATCGGGGGGGATATACATGTGAGCTGGGGGCATTTTTATATGGTCTGTTCTTATTGGAAAGCGTCACATGACATTAAAGAAAAGTATCTGTACTCGGTATCGGCGAGTACTTTTAAAAAGTATCGGTACTCGTACTCGGTCTTAAAAAAGTGGTATCGGTGCATCCCTAGTAAAATACATGTTGTTTTATTTTCAAGACGAATCTAAATACCATTTTTCACGTCTGTAACATCTTCTGTTTTTGAGATATAGGTATCCTGTTGAAAAGTATTCACCCCCCCTTTTTTTTCACCCACCACGTGGGATTCTTGGAAAATGGTAAAGCATGTGTTTTTTTATTTTTCAAGAAGATTGTAAGTGGCAGATTTCACACCTGTAACTTCTTTGGTTTTTGGAAATATAGGTATACTGATAAAAGTATTCAACCCCCCTTTTCCCCCCTCCCACTGGATTTTTGGAAAATGGTAAAAAAGGTGTTTTTTTTGTTTCTCAAGACAAATCTAAATACCAATTTTCACGTCTGTAACATCTTCTGTTTTTGAGATTTAGGTATCCTGTTTAAAAGTATTCACCCCCTTTTTTTTACCCCCACTTGGATTTTTGGAAAATGGTAAAACACGTGTTTCTTTATTTTCAAAAGAATGTAATAACCATACTTCACACCTGTAACATCTTGGTTTTTGAACTATAGATATACTGATAAAAGTATTCAGACACCTTTCCCTCGACCCCCCCCCCTTATTTGGATTTGTGGAAAATGCAAAACACATGTTTGGTTTTTTTCACGAAGATTGTAAATACCAAATTTCACACCTGCAACATCTTTGGTTTTTGAAATATAGGTATACTGATAAAAGTATTCAACCCCCCTTTTTGCCCCCTCCCACTGAATTTTTGGGAAAATGGTAAAATAGGTATTTTTTTGTTTCTCAAGACAAATCTAAATACCAATTTTCACGTATGTAACATCTTCTGTTTTTGAGATATAGGTATCCTGTTTAAAAGTATTCAGACCTGCCTTTTTATACCCCCCCACTTGGGATTTTTGGAAAATGGTAAAACACCTGTTTTTATTTTTCAACAAGATTGTAATTACCAAATTTCACATCTGTAACATCTTTGGTTTTTGAAATATAGGTATAATGATAAAAATATTCAGACCCCTGTCGCCCGACCCCCCCAATTGGATTTGTGGAAAATGGAAAAAAACATGTTTGTTTTTTTTAACGAAGATTGTAAATACCAAATTTCACACCCGTAACATATTCAGTTTTTGAGATATAGGTATCCTGTTGAAAAGTATTTACCCCCCCCCTTTTTTTCACCCACCACGTGGGATTCTTGGAAAATGGTAAAGCATGTGTTTCTTTATTTTTTAAGAAGATTGTAAGTGCCAGATTTCACACCTGTAACATCTTTGGTTTTTGGAAATATAGGTATACTGATAAAAGTATTCAACCCCCCTTTTCACCCCTCCAACTGGATTTTTGGAAAATGGTAAAATAGGTGTTTTTTTTGTTTCTCAAGTCAAATCTAAATACCAATTTTCACGTCTGTAACATCTTCTGTTTTTGAGATGTAGGTATCCTGTTTAAAAGTATTCACCCCCTTTTTTTTACCCCCACTTGGATTTTTGGAAAATGGTAAAACACGTGTTTCTTTATTTTCAAAAGATTGTAATTACCATACTTCACACCTGTAACATCTTGGTTTTTGAACTATAGATATACTGATAAAAGTATTCAGACACCTTTCCCTCGACCCCCCCCCCCATATTTGGATTTGTGGAAAATGCAAAACACATGTTTGGCTTTTTTCACGAAGATTGTAAATACCAAATTTCACACCTGTAACATCTTTGGTTTTTGAAATCTAGGTATACTGATAAAAGTATTCAACCCCCCTTTTTGCCCCCTACCAACTGAATTTTTGGGAAAATGGTAAGATAGGTATTTTTTTGTTTCTCAAGACGAATCTAAATACCAATTTTCACATATGTAACATCTTCTGTTTTTGAGTTATAGGTATCCTGTTTAAAAGTATTCATCCCTCCCTTTTTATACCCCTCCCCCACTTGGGATTTTTGGAAAATGGTAAAAGACCTGTTTTTATTTTTCAAGAAGATTGTAAATACCAAATTTCACGTCTGTAACATCTTTGGTTTTTGAGATATAGGTATAATGATAAAAATATTCAGACCCCTTTCGCCCGACCCCCCCCCCCAATTGGATTTGTGGAAAATTTTAAAAAACATGTTTGGTTTTTTCACGAAGATTGTAAATACCAAATTTCACACCTGTAACATCTTCGGTTTTTGAAGTATAGGTATACTGATAAAAGTATTCAACCCCCCTTTTTGCCCCCCCAATTAATTTTCAGAACATGGTAAAATACGTGTTGTTTTATCTTTCAAGACTAATCTAAATACCAATTTTCAGGTCTGTAACATCTTCTGTTTTAGAGATACAGCTATCCTGTTTAAAATATTTAAAATATTCAACCTCCTTTTTTCGCCCCCCCCCACTTGGATTTTTGAAAAACGGTAAAATACGTGTTTTTTTATTTTTCAAGACAGATCTAGATACCGGTTTTCACATCTGTAACATCTTCTGTTTTTGAGCTATAGGTATCCTGTTTAAAATATGCAACCCCTTTTCACCCCCTTATGGGTGGATTTTCCAAAACTCCTTCCTTAGTGGGTGCCTACATCATAAAAACAGTGCACCTTCAAAATTTCATTTTCCTAGGTTAAACGGTTTCAGCTGGGCGTTGATGAGTCAGTCAGTCAGTCAGGACTTTCGCGTTTTATGTATTTAACCCCCCATTTTGGCCCCCCCATGGAATTTTCAGAAAATGGTAAAACACGTGTTTTTTTATTTTTCAAGACAAATCTAAATACCGATTTTCACATCTGTAACATCTTCTGATTTTGAGCTATAGGTATCCTGTTTAAAATAGTCAACCCTCTTTTTCATCCCCTTAGGGGCGGAGTTTCCAAAAATCCTTCCTTAGTGGGTGCCCACATCATAAAAACAGTGCACCTTCAAAATTTCACGTTCCTAGGTTAAGCTAAGCATTGATGAGTCAATCAGGCAGTCAGGATTTTCGCATTTATGATAAAAGTATTCAACCCCCATTTTTCCCCCCCAAGGAATTTTCAGAAAATGATAAAATACGTGTTTTTTTATTTTTCAAGAAGAATCTAAATACCGATTTTCACATCTGTAACATCTTCTGCTTTTAAGATATAGGTATCTTGTTTAAAATATTTAAAATATTCAGCCCCCTTTTTTCGCCCCCCAGTCGAATTTTTGAAAAACGGTTAAATACATGTTTTTTTATTTTTCAAGACGAATCTAAATACCGATTTTCAAATCTGTAGCATCTTCTGTTTTTGAGCTATAGGTATCCTGTTTAAAATATTCAACCCCCTTTTTCACCCCCTTAGGGGTGGAGTTTCCAAAAATCCTTCCTTAGTGGGTGCCTACATCATAAAAACAGTGCACCTTCAAAATTTCACGTTCCTAGGTTAAACGGTTTCAGCTGGGCGTTGATGAGTCAGTCAGTCAGTCAGTCAATCAGTCAGTCAGTCAGGACTTTCGCGTTTATATATATAGATGTCTGATTGACTACCTCAACACCTACTCTCTCCTCGGCCCTCTGCAATATGGCTTTCACTCACTGCACTCAACAGAAACAGCTCTTGCAAAACTGACCAATGACCTTGCAACTGGTAAATCCAATGTGTGCTACTAACTGCTGATCCTTCTTGACCTCTCTGCCACCTTTGATACAGTTGACCACTCAATCCTCCTTCAAACTCTTAGTGATATAGGCCTTCAAGGTGCTGTTCGTTCATGATTCGCTTCCTACCTGTACCAACGATCGTTTAGTGTCTCACTTTCTGGAAGTACCTCCTCCCAGCAGCCTGTCTCTGTTGGGGTGCCCCAAGGTTCAGTACTGGGCCCTCTACTTTTTTTAATCTAATTCTACACGGCCTCTCTAGGAAAACTGATCAGCTCCTTTGGATTCCAGTACCACCTCTACGCTGATGAAACTCAAATCTACCTCTCCTCCCCTGATCTCTCTCCAGGTCTCCTGGATCGAGTCACTGACTGTCTCTCCGCTGTCTCAAATTGGATGGCTTCCTGCTTCCTTAAACTCAATCTTGCCAAAACTGAAATTCTCGTCATTCCTCCCTCCAAGAAGAACCCAATAACACCTATCTCTCTTCAAGTAAATGGAACGCCCATTAGCCCGACACCCCAAGCTCGATGCCGCAGTGTCACTTTTGACTCTGACCTAACGTTCTCTCCCTACATCCAGACAGTGTCCAAATCCTGTTACTTTCAGCTCAAAAACATTGCCCGTGTCTGCCCCTTTCTGACACAAGATACCGCAAAAGTGCTGGTTCATGCTCTTGTCATTTCTCGACTTCACTACTGCAACTCACTCCTTATTGGTCTCCCCAACTCCCGTATTGACCCTTTGCAATCTGTAATGAATGCAGGGGCCAGGCTTATTTTTCTCTCTAAACGCACCTCGCGTACTTCCCCACTCTGCCGGTCCCTCCATTGGCTTCCTGTACGTTTCAGGATACAGTTTAAAATACTGATGCTCACATTCAAATCACTCAATAACTCAACTCCTCCCAACATGTCTTCATTACTCCACAAGCACATCCCGTCTAGACAACTCCGTTCAGCAGGTGATCTCCACCTGTCATCGGTCTACACACGCATGGCCAACTCTCGCTTCCAAGACTTCTCAAGGGCAGCTCCCGTCCTGTTGAATGACTTGCCTCGCCCTATCAAACTCTCCCCTGACCTTCAGGCCTTCAAGAAATTCCTCAAAACCCATCTCTTCAGATTAGCGTACCGCATCACTGATGCAACTCATCCCTCTGCTCACCTATTCACATGATTGAAGCTGCTTCTATGGCCCCACCATTCCGAAACCACTGGCACTAATGATCCTGACATCTAGTTCAATTCCTCTTGTCTTCCTCAACCCCAATCCCTCTAGATTGTAAACTCCTATAGGCAGGGCCCTCTACCTCTACACCTCTTGTTTCCATCCATGTACGTTTATATGTATTTCATTCCCTTTGGTTATTGTAATGCGCTGTGGAAACTGTTGGCGCTATATAAATGATGACAATAATAATAATAATAATATATATATGAGCAAGAGAGAGAGAAAGGGGGATACAGGGGCTGCTATGTATAGAGAGAGGGGGACACGGGTGATATATGATTAGGTTTACCTTATGTCTATTTATTTATTATATTCTGATTAAATAGTTTGGGCGGCTGATAAAGACCTTGCCTACTGTATATGACATGCGCTTTGTGAAATAAAAAGTTTTGCCATGTACATTGTAATTTAAAATATACATATTTTTTTTGAAATGTGCTTTGGCTTCACTTGATGAGAAGAACTTCACAAACATTTCTCTAGCTTGATCTGCATAGTATTGGATCCCTGTCCAGTGTGGACAGAAGCAAACATAATGCAGTGTAGACAGGCTGCGAGGCGAGGAGTAGTTAAGCCAAACCTGCAAAATGCTTTGCTTCACTTGAAGTGTGACTCTGGCTTAATGGTTTGTACTGTCATTATTTACTGCACATGAAACAGAGATCATGCATGGCTGCACTTGGCTCCATGGAGTCCTGTGGACTCCTGGAGTCCATATCCATGGCAAAGCACAGCGCCGCTGCTGATATACATATCTGCACGGCAAACAATTATTTTGAGCCCAGCCACAAATACATCGGTTAGGGTGGAAGAAGCAGGTAAGGGAAATCGAGTTTCTCTCTCACCATCTCTCTATTACCACCTAGGATGGAAGTGGGCCTGTTTTCAGGAGTTTTTCAAGTATGTCCTGGGTGGCGAGTATGTACCGTTAGGTGTCTTGCCCAAGGACACTTACTGGAGAGGTGCTCTTGCTGGGATTCTAACTTGTGTCTCCCCAGTCATAGAACAGTGATGTTACCTCTACTCCACCCAGCCGGTGCAGTTTCTTGGAATACAAATACTTGCCTTTATCATGGGGGATTCTGCCTTTGAGTATTGACTCTCTTTGCATTTAGTCCGTGATCCTTGATGTTTGAATATATTTCCTGTTACAATATACAGATCACTGCGCAGTTACCCGTAAACTCTGTCTTTTATATCTCTCTTCTAGGCGACCATCATATATTTCCAGGCTCAAGCTCAATATCCAGATGTCCCGAGTCTCCCTGATATAAACCTTGATGTTTCTCTTCGTCTGCCGGAGAGAAATCAACCTATAACATATGGTTTCAACACTGACAATTTAATGCTGGCCCGATCAGCTCAGGTACCAGCTATTTAAAGTTTGATTATAAGATAACTACAACTCTCCAATCCTAATAATACATACAAACAAAAAAAAAATAACAATTAAGCCTTCCTGAGCATGAATTAACAATTATTGGAGAAAAGTATTATAACAACGAAGATAGAGGGCCACTACCAGCAAAAATGAAATGTCCTTATTGTGTTTATTTTGTGTTGCTGATATCTGACATGTGCTTTGTTTTTCTCTTGTATGTTTAGTTAAGAATATATTTTCCTCTATATGTGTCACTGGGTGCATCCATTGTGTGATATTTTCCTCTATATGTGTCACTGGGTGCATCCATTGTGTGATATTTTCCTCTATATGTGTCACTGGGTGCATCCATTGTGTGATATTTTCCTCTATATGTGTCACTGGGTGCATCCATTGTGTGATATTTTCCTCTATATGTGTCACTGGGTGCATCCATTGTGTGATATTTTCCTTCTATATGTGTCACTGGGTGATCCAATTGTGTGATATTTTCCTCTGTGTCACTGGGGCATCCATTGTGTGATATTTTCCTCTGTGTGTCACTGGGTGCATCCATTGTGTGATATTTTCCTCTATATGTGTCACTGGGTGCATCCATTGTGTGATATTTTCCTCTATATGTGACACTGGATGCATCCATTGTGTGATATTTTCCTCTGTGTCACTGGGCGCATCCATTGTGTGATATTTTCCTCTATGTGTGTCACTGGGTGCATCCATTGTGTGATATTTTCCTCTATATGTGACATTGGGTGCATCCATTGTGTGATATTTTCCTCTGTGTCAATGGATGCATCCATTTTGTGATATTTCCCTCTATATATGTCACTGGGTGGATCCACTGTGTGATATTTTCCTCTATGTGTCACTGGGTGCATCCATTGTGTGATATTTCCCTCTATATGTGTCACTGGGTGCATCATTGTGTGATATTTTCCTCTATATATGTCACTGGGTGCATCCATTGTGTGATATTTCCCTCTATATGTGTCACTGGGTGCATCATTGTGTGATATTTTCCTCTATATGTGTCACTGAGTGCATCCATTGTGTGATATTTTGTGTTGTAAACTGCCCCCACCCCACAGTATCTTTCCATCACTTGCTCCTCACTGTGTGGCTTTGTACATAGAATGGAGTCTATCAGGGTTATTCAGAGAGAGGTGAAAACTATGGATGAGCTGTTCGGGTTCGAACGGTTCGGGGTTCGACCTGAACTTAGCCTGTTCGAGCAGATTGCGAACCCCGAACATTTTTCGGGTGTTTGCCGCATGTTCGACCACAATGGACCACAATGCATTTTCCCACTGCCTGAAGCTCGTAATTGGCTACAGCGTTGCACCTGACCACAGATCTGGTGCAAGACTGGTTGAACACTATGCCTATCACCGCTCAATCATGGGCTCACAGTGCTAAATCCCGCAGCACACTATATAAGGTTTCAACGCAGCGCTTTTGCACGCATTTCAGAGGAGATTTCAAAGAAGATAGTTGTGTGTGTTGTTACTGCCGGTCTGCCACGCTACTGGGGGGGTCTGGGGGGGTCTCATTTCGACCAAATATCAGGGAATTTAGGTGATGTGTGTCTTGTCACTGTGTCAGCAAGTTTTTTTGGGGTTTACAACTTTATTTAAAACATTTGTGAATTGAGGTGATTTTCTGGGTCTTGTCACACTGTGCCAGCAAGTCTTTTTGGGTCTCATTTATACCAAATATCAGGAATTTAGGTGATGTGTGTCTTGTCACTGTGCCAGCAATTTTTTTTGGGGTTTACAACTTTCTTTAAAACATTTGTGAATTGAGGTGATCTTCTGGGTCTCGTCACACAGCCAGCAATTATTTTTGGGGCTCACTAATTTCTTTAAAACACTTGTGAATTAAGGTGATCCGTGTCTCGTCATACAAACAGTACCACGCTGTATTTTGGGGCTCACTAATTTCTTTAAAACACTTGGGAATTAAGGTGATCTGTGTCTCGTCATACATACAGTACCACGCTGTATTTTGGGGCTCACTAATTTCTTTAAAACATTTGTGAATTAAGGTGATCTGTGTCTCGTCATACATACAGTACCACGCTGTATTTTGGGGCTCACTAATTTATTTAAAACATTTGGGAATTAAGGTGATCTGTCTCTTGTCACTGGCTGCCAGCTATCAGTGTGTCTCACTGAGTTATACCAGAGTTATTTAAATCTTTATACCAGAGTTGAATCAGAGTTCTGTATATATTAATCTATATATCACTCACCATGTCTGAAAGAACAAAAAGGACAGGCAGACGCTCCCAGCCACAGATAAGAAGGCAAGCAGCCCCTGTGTCGGGAGGCTGTGTCTCTGGTCGTGGTGGACATGGTGCATCCTCTGCAGGGGCACGCTTGTCCTTTCTAACTGGTGCTGGCCGTCTTAAGCAGCAGCAACATACAGAGGACTTGGTGGATTGGCTAACCAGGCCATCCTCATCCTCCGAGTCACCTGCCAGCCAGGCTTCTAGTGCTTTACAGTCCACCTCAGCTGCCAAAGCATCTAATGCAGCCTCCATGTCCACAGCTACTCCTGCCGTAGCCTCGCTATCACACACGGAGGAGTCAGCTGAATTGTTTGACTACAATGAGAGTGACATGCTGCTTGAGGATGCGCAGCAAGTACAGTGCTCTGATTCAATCTCTGAGGTTGAGCAAGGGAGTATAATCAACCTAGAGGAAGGGGGTGCCAGTGATGACACACAAATAACTGCCACTCATGTTGCCCCAGCAGCTGCAGCATACTGCCAAGTTGGCTCCAGTGACGAGGAGATAGGGGGTGAAGATGACATTGATGATGAGGTCACTGACTCCACCTGGGTGCCAGATCGAACTGAGGAATCAAGTGAGGAGGAGGGGGAGGAGGGGGAGGAGGAGGAGGCACAGCAAACACGAAGCACAACATCCTCTGTGACCAACCGTAGCACTAGCCAGTCCAAGGCATCACATGTCAGAGCTGCTCCGGTGCAGAGCGCTGTTGTCTCAAAGAACACATGTAGGAACTCTGCTGTCTGGGAGTTCTTTAAGAACTGTGCAGCAGACCCCACCGTTGCTATTTGTAATCTATGTCAGAGGAGGCTTAAGCGTGGGATAAACACCGGACACTTGGGTACCACGTGCTTGAGGCGACATATGAACAAGTGCCACACATCCCGTTGGGGCACAACGTTGCGTAGGTCCTCCTCCTCCTCATCTGTCTCTACCCACACTGTATGTCCTGCCATGCAATTGCCTACAACCTCCACCAACAGGGATGATGCTACAATAATGGATGTACCAGCAGGTCCTTCCTCACAATGTGACATCATCCCAGTAGTTGAAGATTTACGCAGTCAGATTACGTTGCCGCAGCTGCTGCAGTGAAAGAAAAAATATAGTCCCAACCATCCCCAAGCACAGCGTCTAAATGCCAGTTTAGCAAAATTACTCGCATTGCAGCAGCTGCCTCTCCAGCTGGTGGACTCTGCTCCCTTCCGTGAATTTGCTGAATGCGCTGTACCACAGTGGCAGGTTCCAAAATGGCATTACTTTTCACGCAAGGCCATTCCAGCACTATACCAGCACGTGGAAGACAATGTTATCCAGTCATTGGGAAAGGCAGTCAGCAGCAAGGTGCATGTCACTTTAGACACGTGGTCCAGCAAGCATGGACAGGGTCGTTACATTTCCTTTACGGCACACTGGGTAACTCTGATTGCAGCTGGGAGGGATCCAAGACGGGGCTCTGTGCTGGAGCTTCTTCATCCACCACGTCTCCAGAAAGCTGCTCGTATGAGGTCTGTCTGCTCCACCAGCACCACCTCTTCCTCCTCCTCCTTCTCTGTCTCTGGCGAAGTGGCAGTTAAACTGACGCCTGACAGGGTCTACGCAATGGCTCAAGCAAAAAGATGCCATACTGTGCTTGAGCTGGTTTGTTTAGGGGACAGGAGCCACACCGGGTCAGAAATTTTGTCAGCTCTGCAGGGGTAGGTGCAGAGATGGTTAACACCACGCCAGCTTGAGCTGGGAATGATCGTCTGCGATAATGGCAGCAACCTTCTCTCCGCCCTACGCAAGGGTAAATTGACGCATGTACCATGCCTAGCACACGTCCTAAATCTGGTGGTACAGCATTTCCTAACCAAGTACCCAGGGCTGCCAGAGCTTCTCATTCAGGCCAGAAAAGTCTGCAGCCACTTCAGACGGTCATTCTCAGCAAGCGTTCGCCTGGCAGAAATTCAAAGAGAATTCCACCTTCCCACAAACCGTCTGATCTGTGACATGCCCACCAGGTGGAATTCGACATTAGCAATGCTGCAGCGTCTGCACAAGCAGCAGAGGGCCATCAACGAGTACCTGTGTGAGTATGGCACAAGGACAGGTTCAGGTCAATTTGTCGTCCCCCCCGCAGTGGCTGATGATCAAGGATGCATGCACTGTACTGTCACCATTTGAGGAGGCAACGAGGATGGTGAGCAGGGACAGTGCATGCATCAGTGACACAATTCCTTTAGTGTTCCTGCTGGAGCACACTCTGTGGGGAATTATAGATGTGGCTCTAGAGACAGAGCAGCGGGAGGAAGAGGATGCCTTCCCTAGCTCTCAAGGCCCCAGTCTTTCCGCAGACAGCATTCCAGCGGGTCCTACTCAGATCAGACAGGAGGAGGATGAGGAGGAGGAGGACTATTTAAGTAATGGGGGCATTGAAGGTGGGGATTCCTCAAGGCAGGGTTTTGTGTGCCCAGAAACAGAAGGGCTTGTGCGTGGCTGGGAGGAGGAAGTGCACGATACGGTCATCCTCATTGACCAGGAAGACTCGTCAGCTAATGCCACCTCCAACCTACGTTGCATGGGCTCCCTAATGATGCAAAGCCTGCTAAAGGACCCGAGGATTCGTGCTATCAAGGAGAGGGATCATTACTGGTTGGCAAACCTTCTTGATCCACGATACAAGGGGAAAGTTGCAGAGCTCATCCTGCCCGCACAGAGGGAGCACAGGATGAAAAAACTTGAGGACGCTCTAAAGTGACACTCGTGTAACACCTTTCCAGGCACTGGAAGATTACCAAGTGCTGACACATGTGCTTCTGAGGCTGCGGATGATCAGAGGAATATTGGTGAAGGCCAGGGCCGCTTGACTGATGCATTTTTAAATTTTTTTAGTCCTCGATGCCCAGGGACGTCAAATGTAGGCACCCATTGCCAGCGTCTTCACCATATGGTGCAGGACTACCTAGGGGCAAGGGCAGACCTGGATACCTTTCCAGCAGATGATCCACTGGCTTACTGGGTGTTGAGATTGGATCACTGGCCAGAATTTAGCCAATATGCTATGCAGCTACTAGGTTGCCCTTCATCTAGCGTGCTTTCCGAAAGGACGTTCAGTGCCGCTGGAGGTTTTGTCACAGACAAAAGAGTGCGTCTGTCCACCGACTCTGTAGACCGGCTGACATTTATAAAAATGAATTAGTCCTGGATCAGCAGCTATTAATCCCCTGATGCTGAAGTAATGGAATAGATAGGGGATGTCTCTTTCTGCATTCACAAAACCTCCAGCACTGAACTCTTCCACAATACCACAAAAGGGTTACGGTGTGAAGGCACTTGCTGCCATGAAAGGCACAATATCTGGCTGCACTGACGCCCATTAAAAAAAACCAAAAAACTTTTCAATATAGGACCACATGGTCCACCCCTGCATTCTTCCACAATACCACAGAGGGGTTACTGTATGATGATACTTGATGGCCTGGCATTAAAGGCACAATATCTGGGTGCACTGACGCCCATTAACAGATAAAAAAACTTTTTAATAAAGGACCACATGGTCCACCCCTGCACTCTTCCACAATACTACAGTGGGGTTACTGTATGATGGTACTTGATGGCCTGGCATTAAAGGCACAATATCTGGGTGCACTGATGCCTTAACCAGATGCATATCTTTTCAATATAGGACCACATGGTCCACCCCTGCACTCTTCCACAATACCACAGAGGGGTTACTGTTTGATGATACTTGCTGGCCTGGCACCAAAGGCACAATATCTGGGTGCACTGACGCCCATTACCAGATCAAAAACTTTTCAATAAAGGACCACATGGTCCACCCCTGCACTCTTCCACAATACTACAGAGAGGTTACTGTATGATGATACTTGATGGCCTGGCATTAAAGGCACAATATCTGGGTGCACTGACGCACATTCACAGATAAAAAACTTTTCAATATAGGACCACATGGTCCACCCCTGCACTCTTCCATAATACTACAGAGGGGTTACTGTATGATGATACTGGCTGGCCTGGCACCAAGGCACAATATCTGATTGCACTGACGCCTTAACCAGATGCATATCTTTTCAATATAGGACCACATGGTCCACCCCTGCATTCTCTTCCACAATACCACAGAGGGGTTACTGTATGATGATACTTGATGGTCTGGCATTAAAGGCACAATATCTGGGTGCACTGCCATTGACGCTTGTATCAGATTCATATCCTCAGAGAGGTTACGGTGTGACAGCACTGTTGCCAACGCTAAAAGCCCAATTTTAAAGCACCTATTGTTACTTTCATCCAAAGCCTGCATAAGGTTCACAATAATTTAGCCCAAAAAAACACTAAACTTTTTCTGCGCGTCCTAAAATGTCTTTTCATACAGGCTGCTGCCCCAAGCAGTTGTTTATGAATAGATTAAAGGAAAAGCATTTACCGTCATATGAAACGTCATTTATTTCTTTTTAAATGTTTCTATACATCCTAGAAATCCGCCACTTCACGGGCAGGTTATGGGGACCTCCTAGGCACGATATTTGAAGGAATTTTTAGTTTTTATCTTTAACCCTTATTTCATGGAAAACTCACTGTCCCTTTAAAAACGTTTTTTTTAAAACTTTTTGTCCTTGTTTCCTGTCCCCCAGGGCACTACCCGGACCCCCATACACCTTTTATGGCAAATATGTAGCATATATGCCCTCTTGGAGGGCACTCAAAAAAACCGAATTTTCAGCCCCATTGACTTGCATGGGGGTTCGGGTTAGGGTTCGGTCCCGAACAAATGGGAAGTTCGGGTTCGGGCTCGAACCGAACTCGGGGAGTGTTCGGCTCATCCCTAGTGAAAACCAGGAGAATGACTGGAAAAGTGAAAATTCTAGGTCAAAGTAGCAGATTTGGAAAGTGAGGTAAATGGGAGAATTTTTCTGGTTTGGCTATTTTGACCTAGAATTTTCACTTATCCAGTCATTCTCCTGTTTTTCACCTCTCTCTGAATAACCCTGTATGTGTCAATATCTGACTCCCATCATTGGATTGTGTGGGATGTATTCAAAGGACATCACCTTAGTTTGAAGTAGATTAGAAGTTTTTTAAGATCTCTGTTTTATCTTATTCTTATCTCAGGTAGCCTGGAGAACAATAAACCTGTTGCCTTATCTAAACATTCCCTCCTTCACTCCACTGACTGTTAAATTCTATAGAAGCTAAACCACAGCTGTAAAGTATCTTTTGCACACATTTTGGTAAATGTTGAATCATGGGAAAAATCCACAAAATTTTATTTTATTTTAGAAAGTATTTTACCACGAAGGTAACATTCATCTTGTTTTCAAGTATGTCCTGGGTAGGCAAATGGAAAGAGAAGATAATAAAAAATCTAACTTTATTTTTCCTTTTTACACGCAATTACCGTATTTTTCGCTCCATAAGACGCACTTTTCTCCCCCCAAAGAGTGGGGGGAAAAGTGGGTGCGTCTTATGGAGCGAATGCCCCCAATGCGTATGCCTCGGCTCACCTGTCGCTGCCTCGTTAGGCTCCCTCTGAGTGTGCGTCCGGCGGCAGGAAGCTTGGGCACTCGCCTGGGGAGCCACGTGACCGCGATCTCGCGAGATCGCGGTCACATGGCTCCCCCAGGCGAGTGCCCAAGCTTCCTGCCGCGGACGCACGCTCAGAGGGAGCCAACGCGGTGGCGACAGGTGAGCTGAGGCACATCCATGAGCTGCTGGGGCACATCCATGAGCTGCTGGGGCACATCCATTGAGCGAGCTGGCGCACATCCATGAACTGCTGGGGCACATCCATGAGCGAGCTGGGGCACATCCATGAGCTGCTGGGGCAAATCCATGAGCGAGCTGGGGCATATCCATGAGCTGCTGGGGCACATCCATGAGCGAGCTGGGGCACATCCATGAGCTGCTGGGGCACATCCATGAGCGAGCTGGGGCACATCCATGAGCAAGCTGGGGCACATCTATGAGCGAGCTGGGGCACATCCATGAGCGAGCTGGGGCACATCCATGAGCGAGCTGGGGCAAATCCATGTGCTGGGGCATTACCCATGTGCTGGGGCAATATCCATAAGTTGGGGGCAAATCCATGTGCTGGGGCATATCCATGAGCTGCAGCATATCCATGAGCTGGGGGCATATCCATAAATTGGGGGGCAAATCCATGTGCTGGGGCATATCCATGAGCTGGGGCATATCCATAAGCTGGGGGGCATATCCATAAACTGGGGGGCATATCCATTAGCTGGGGGGCAGTATCCATGAACTGGGGGACAGTATCCATGAGCTGGGGGACAGTATCCATGAGCTGGGGGGCAGTATCCATGAGCTGGGGCAGTATATTCATGAGAGGAGCTGGGGCAATATCCATTATTACACTGTTTGATTTCCAGAATATTTATTTTCCTGTTTTCCTCCTCTAAAAACTAGGTGCGTCTTATGGTCAGGTGCGTCTTATGGAGCAAAAATACGGTACTTAAAATTAAAAAAGAACAGCAGTAGATATATTATAATGTGTTTTATAATGTGTATTCATTTGTAATGCACAAGTAATCTAGTTACAGCTTATGTAAGGGGTAGTGTGCCTGTAATAATGTACAGAATGATTTAGAAAGGTCCCGTGTTTTCATGATATCATACCCACATAACCTGTATTGGAATCATTAATAGTACATTAAGGAAGTGCACACCATGAGTAATGATACAGCCTGAGTTACTCATTTCTTTGTATAGGAGTTTGAGATTAAACCCCAGCCCCCTTAATGTTTGTGGTTCCTCTAATAGTTGTGATAGTGATAACATACCAGTTGTGTCACATGGAATGTTATGCCTTTATCTCATACAATTGGATTCACAATGTAATGCCGATCTTTCCATAGACTCGTGTGAATAAAGGATTTGTGGTTGAAGCAAAAGGCAAAGGACAAGGCACTCTGACGGTGAGTTTAACCCAAAGTTCCTAAGCAGTCTCTATAGTAAAGATGCCACGGCATTGCCTGAAAATCTTATAACCGTCACCCAGTGCACCAGCCGATTAACCTTTGCATTAGTACCCGGGCATAAATATAGCATGGCTGACCATGGTAGCTCTTTGAAAATCGTATACAGGAACAAAATGATGTCGGAAATAGGGGTGTGCATTCGTTTCGTAATGAATCTCAATTTGTTTCATAACGAATCTCAATTTGTTACGAATTTCGTTAATTCGTATTTCGGATGTACTTCTGAAATAACATATTGATTTCATCCAAATTGAAGTGAAAACTAAACGAAATTGTATAAAATTCATTTGATTTGTTATGCTGTTTCACAAGAGAACCATTGATTAAATTATTCCTGAGCAGGATTTGATTTATTAGGGTTTTATTTAGTGATCCGAAATTTGAATCAATATCAAATATCAAATCGATCCCAACTTACATTACATAAAAGTTCAAATGTAAATGACATTATGAAACAAATCATATTCATTTGTTTCACAAAGCACGCTGTTCCTGTAAATTGGCCTGTGGTGCTGAATCTGTTGTCGGCACGACAGGCCAAAGGACAGCTCAGTATTTAATCCTAGCTTGCCTTTTAACAGCAAAATTAGATTTATTGGGGCTTTATTTAGTGATCCAAAATTCGAATCAATATCAAATATCGAAACGATCCCAACTTACAATTTTTTTTAAGTGGTCCGATATACCAAACGAATACGAAATAACGAAACAAAACGAATGAAAACGTTAACGAAATTACGAAACAAAATCCCGAAAACTAAATTATTATGAAACGAAACTAAGCATATTTTTCAGCCGTGCACACCTCTAGATGTAATCATTTTACAGGATTAGCTTCTGTTGCATCACTTAAATGATAGAGCATCTATTGGCTTGACTTCCAAGTAGATACACTGACCAGCCACAACACTAAAACCACTGGCAGGACAAGTGAATGACATGGGGTGGGATATATTGTCATGGGGTGGGATATATTGTCACAGGGCAGGATATATTGTCATGGGATGGAATATGTTAGGAGTAGGGATGAGCTGTTCGGTTTGATCGGTTCGGAGTTCGCATCGAACATAGCCTGTTCGTTTGTTCGCGAACTACGAACATTTCCGGGTGTTCGCTGCGTGTTCGCCCACAAAGGACCACAGTGCACTTTCCCACTGGCCTGAAGCTCGTAATTGGCTACAGCCTTGCACCTGCCCACAGGTCTGGTGGAAGACAGGTTCAACACTATGCCAATCACGGCTCAGAGTCCTGATTGGGCAAATTTTGCCCAATCATGGGCTCACAGAGCTAGGTCCCGCAGCACACTATATAAGGTTTCCACGCAGCGCTTCTGCACGCATTTGAGAGGAGATTTCAGAGCAGATAGTTGTTGTGTGTTCTTACTGCCGGTCTGCCACGCTACTGGGGGTCTGGGGGGTCTCATTTCTACCAAATATCTGGGAATTGAGGTGATGTGTGTCTTGTCACTGCCAGCAAGTATTTTGGGGGTCACAAATTTCTACAAAACATTTGGGAATTGAGGTGATCTGTGTCTTGTCACTGCCAGCAAGTATTTTGGGGGTCACAAATTTCTACCAAATATTTGGGAATTGAGGTGATCTGTGTCTTGTGACTCACTGCCAGTACCACGCAGTATTTTGGGGGTCACTAATTTTTACAAAATATCTGGGAATTGAGGTGATCTGTCTCTTGTCACTGCCAGCAAGTATTTTGTGGGTCACAAATTTCTACAAAATATTTGGGAATTGTTATAATCCGTGTGTTCTCACTGGCTGCCACCCATCAGGTGGTCTCACTGATTTATAGGAGGTTTCTGATACTTGTAATCTGTGGCTTCTCACTGCCACCCATCAGGGGGTCCCACATACTTCTAGCAGATTTATGCGAATTGTAATCTGTGGCTTCTCACTGCCACCTATCAGGGGGTCACACTGATTTATAGGAGGTTTCTGAGACTTGTAATCTGTGTCTTCTCACTGCCAGCTATCAGGGGGTCCCACATACTTCTAGCAGATTTATGCGAATTGTAATCTGTGGCTTCTCACTGCCACCCATCAGGGGGTCACATTGATTTATAGGAGGTTTCTGAGATTTGTAATCTGTGTCTTCTCACTGCCAGCTATCAGGAGGTCCCACATACTTCTAGCAGATTTATGCGAATTGTAATCTGTGGCTTCTCACTGCCACCCATCAGGGGGTCACACTGATTTATAGGAGGTTTCTGAGACTTGTAATCTGTGGCTTCTCACTGCCACCCATCAGGGGGTCACACTGATTTATAGGAGGTTTCTGAGACTTTTAATTTGTGTCTGTGACGGGACGGCCGCCACTATGCTGTAGCGCAGTACAGTAGTTCAAGTGTTTATTTATTTGTGTTTTATTAAAAGTTCGTTAGCCCTTATTTTTATAAGTACCCCAATGTGCTTTTCCCTGTTCTTCCCCTGTTCACCGCTCATTCAGAGCCACAGAAAGTTCACCAGACGAGCTGGCACCGAGCCTCAAGATAAGGCTGCACCCACCAGGGGCCCCAGGTGAACAAAGGGAAATTGGGCCATGGCTTGAGGCAGTGCAGAAATCACCCCGGGAGGACTGAGGGCGGACCAGGGGAGAACAATGTCTTTTTTCCCCATAAATAAGCTGTGTTCTCCATGAAAAATAAATCACTCTTGTTTGAACCTTTACTCCTGCCTCGGCTAGTAATTGGGGATAACAGGGCTTTGGGAACCGAGACACTTCAAGGACCTCTCTACAGCGCTGCAACCTTGGGGTATTCTACGAGCACCAGCGGCACCTCGCTACCACACTACCGACCTCCAGGTGTACTCGGCGCTGACGGCGGATCTACTCTCCCCGAGTAGCGGGATCCGTCACATTGACTGGCAGCCTGGTTTGATCGGCTGAGACCAGACAAGCAGGGGGAAATACAGCCGCTGGCTTGACCCCGGTCTCAGCCACCGCAACACGCCGAGCATCCGGAGCGGCCGCCATCCGGGGGGAGATTCTGAGAACAGCCCAGCAGGGGGAAAAACAGCCGCTGGCTTGACTCCAGTCTCAGACACCCCTGGGTCCAAGAGGCGGACACCCCAAGTAATGGCCGTAACCCCGTATGGCCCAGCACTACGAGGGTCTGAAGCGCACGGTCCTTAAAGAATTGCTGAAAGCCAGAGGCAAGATCCCCGGGGGCAAATCGTAGGCGGTCATCATCAGAGAATTGATGGAGGACGACCGTGCTTGGATGGCTCCCTCCGAGGGCTCTGAGACCTTGGAATGGCGGCGAGAGGTACAGTGCCGGCTGGCCCTGTACGGAACAGACCCCTCCGCCGACATCATCGGCAGGGTCTTTGCAGATACGGACAGACTCCGCCAAGCAGAAATGCAGCAACGGTCCGGTGGGTCTCTGACTCCCCAGGGCAGCACCGGACCCCCCAAGCAAAAGATTCCCTTTGCTGCCTTCAAACTCTTCCCAGAGGGAAGCGAGGATATTGATGGCTTCTTGCAAGATTTTGAAAGACAATGTGCCCTGCAAGAGGTGGCGGCCCGAGATTGGGTACCTCTACTGGCAAGTAAGTTGATGGGCAGAGCGGCTGAAGCCTACCGGGCTGTGGCGGATGAGGACTGCATGGTGTACGAGCGGGTCAAGGAACACCTGCTGGCCCGCTATGCGCTCACCCCCAAGGCGTATCGAGTCCGGTTCCGAGCTCTAAAGAAAGGGACCCATGACTCCTACGCGGAATGGGGGCACCGCATGCAACAGGCTGTCCGCAGCTGGATCCAGGGATGCCAAGCCACCCACCTGGACCAGATCATCCAACTGCTCTTGCTGGAGCAGTTCTATAACTATTCACTTCCAGAGGTCCGGGATTGGGTGCGAGACCGACGTCCCCTTACCCTGCCCGAAGCTACCTGCCTCGCAATGAATACCAGGACGCCAGGCGAGTACCTCCTCCTGACATCCGGCCCCCACCTCCCCGGTTCCATCCAGCACCCCAGCCTCGTACCGCACCCACCGAGAGAGCACCCCGGCCACCGACAATCCACACCCCGGTTCCTCGGACCGGTCCCCGGTGCTATGGGTGCAACCAATTCGGACATATCCGGGACCACTGTCCACTGACTGCCAACCGTCCTGCCCCGCATCGCCCAGCACACCCTCCGGGCAGAGCTACGGCATATTGTTGCCAACATGAGCCGGAGCCAGAACCCACAGCGATTCCAGATGAAGACTGGGGCATCCTACATGAAGCAGACCCGATTCAAGCAGCTGCCCAAGATAACCGGCAGCACCATTGCCAAAAGGTTCGGGTGAATGGACAGAGTGCCAACGGCCTGCGGGACAGCGGCGCAACCCTTACCCTGGCACAGCCCCACCTTATTACCTCGGCTGCCTCCACAGGCCACTCGGTGGCCGTCTGAGTCGCCGGTGGCCATGTTTACCGGATCCCTATTGCCCGTGTCCATCTCGATTGGGGCACGGATGCCCGGGACATGGAAGTAGGGATCATGAAAGACCTACCAACCGAAGTACTACTCGGCAACGACCTTGGTCTGATGACCTCTACTTTTGAGGACACCCACCCTGGCGGGGTATGCCCCGTCACCACCCGTCATCAAGCAAGGAAGGCTCTGCACACAGACTCCGAGGGGACCGCGATAAGTGAGACCAGCCCAACCCTTGGCCCCGACAATACCCCCTCCCTGACCTGGGATTCCCCGATGGACTTTGCCCAAGCCACCAAGGAAGACGTCACCCTTGCCCCTTACCGACAACAGGCTGGGTGGGAGCCGGGAGGAGTAGGGGAAGTGAGATTTGCCTGGGACCAAGGGAAGTTGTATAGGACCTCTGGGGGAGCGAGGAGGGGAGTGGACCAGGTACCCCATAGGCAACTGGTAGTGCCGGGGAAATATCGGCGTGATCTGTTGAAGTTTGGGCATGATATTCCCCTTGCAGGCCATCTGGGGCACAGGCGGACACTGCACCGTCTGACCCAGAGCTTCTTCTGGCCCGGGTTATCTGGGGATGTTAGGGACTATTGCCGGACCTGTGAGGTATGCCAGCAGGTAGGAAAGAGGGGGGACACCCGGAAAGCAACCCTGAGACCCCTACCCATAGTGGGAGAACCCTTTAGATGGGTGGCGGTGGATCTGATAGGACCCCTGGACGTGCCTAGTACTACGGGCAAGAAGTATATCTTGACCGTAGTAGACTACACCACCAGGTACCCAGAGGCCGTGGCCCTCCGAGATATCCACGCAGAGACCATTGCCGGAGCTCTACTACAGATATTCTCCAGGGTCGGATTTCCCCAGGAAATCTTGTCTGACCAGGGCACGCAATTTAGGGTCGAGGTGACCCAGCAGCTCTGGAGACTGTGCGGGATTAAACCCCTGTACAGTTCCCCTTACCACCCGCAAACCAACGGGCTCTGCGAGTGGTTTAACGGGACCCTCAAGCAACTCCTTCGCACCTTTACCATGTCCTGTAAGGACTGGGAACGCCACTTGCCCCATCTGTTGTTCGCGTGCAGGGAGGTACCCCAGGAAGCCACTGGCTTCTCTCCCTTTTGAGCTGTTCTACGGCCGGAGAGTCCGAGGCCCCTTGGACTTGCTCCGGGAGCACTGGGAAGGTGCTCTGGCCGAGGAGGGGACCTCGGCCATAGATTACGTGCTTGAGTTTAGGGACAGGCTGCAGGAATTGACAGCCGTGGTACGGGACAATCTCCAAGCGGCCCAAACCAAGCAGAAAAGGTGGTATGACCGGTCGGCTAGGGACCGCACCTTCCAGCTAGGGCAGAAAGTGTTAGCGCTCCGGCCGGTCAAACAAAATAAGTTGCAGGCAGCCTGGGAGGGATCCTACAAAATTATAGAGAAGATCTGTGATACCACCTTCATCGCAGCCAGATGTTCGGATGAAAGGATACAAAGAACCTTTCATGTGAACATGCTGAAACCATTTCATGAAAGAGAAGAGGCAGTAGCCGCCATCTGCGCACCGGACGCGGGGGATCTGGAGGATCTCCCCCTGCCGGTACTGCCTGGGGATCCGAGCGCCCAGGTGATAGCTGATGTCCGGCTGGGCGAGGGACTCAGTCCACGCCACAGGGAACAGGCTCAGCAGGTGCTACGGGAGCACCGAGACCTGTTCTCGTCCCGTCCCGGCTACACCTCTGTAGCTCTGCATCAGGTCGATACCCAGAGTCAAACCCCCTTGCGGCAGACGGCGTACCGAATCCCCGATGCAGTGAGAGACTGGATGCAGAAGGAGATCCACGAGATGCTGGATCTAGGGGTAATAGAACCATCCGAGAGCCCATGGGCCTCCCCAGTGGTTCTAGTACCCAAAAAGGATGGCACTACCAGGTTCTGTGTAGATTACAGAAGGCTCAATGAGCACACCGTTACCGACGCCTACCCCATGCCCCGGGTAGACGAGCTCCTGGACCGTATTGCCCAGGGTCACTTCCTCACCACCATTGACTTGTGTAAGGGGTACTGGCAGATTCCCCTTGCCGAGGAAGGTGTGCCGAAATCGGCATTCATCACTCCATTTGGCCTGTACCAATTTCGGGTCATGCCATTCGGGATGAAGAATGCCCCGGCCACGTTCCAACGCATGGTTGATCGGCTGCTAGAGGGGATGCAGGACTTTACCAGTGCCTACCTAGATGACATAGCCATCTTTAGTAACACCTGGAAGGACCATTACAGCACTTACGGGCAGTACTGGACCGCCTTGGCACCGCAGGTCTGACAGTCAAACCAGACAAGTGCCACGTTGGCATGTCCGAGGTCCAGTACTTGGGCCACCGGGTGGGCTGTGGAAGGCAGCACCTGGAACCCGCCAAGGTTGAAGCTGTCGCCCAGTGGCCCACACCCCGCACCAAGACCCAGGTGTTAGCATTTCTAGGTACGGCGGGGTACTACCGCCGCTTCGTCCCCAACTACAGCACCATTGCCAAACCCCTGACTGACTTGACCCGCAAGAACCTTCCCCGACAGGTACTGTGGTCCCCTGAGTGTGAGAAAGCCTTCCAGCAGCTCAAGCCAGCCCTGGTGGAGGCCCCCGTGTTGACCGCTCCTGATTCAACTAAACGTTTCGTCGTCCACACAGACGCTTCTATGTTCGGACTGCGAGCGGTGCTGAGCCAGGTCGGTGAAGATGGGCATGACCACCCGGTTGCCTACATCAGCCGGAAACTTCAACCCAGGGAGGTTGCCTACGCGGCAATTGAGAAGGAGTGCCTAGCCCTGGTATGGGCACTGAAGAAACTCCAACCCTATTTGTATGGGCACTCCTTCACGGTCCTCACAGACCACAACCCCCTGGTATGGCTGAACCGGGTGGCCGGAGACAACGGCAGGCTCCTGCGGTGGAGCCTGGCCCTACAGCCCTTCAACTTTACTATCCAATACTGTCCTGGTAAGCAAAATGCCAATGCGGATGGACTATCCCGCCAGACTGAACTTGAGACCTAGGGTGGGGTCCGTGGACATCCCCAAGTGGACCCGCAGAGGGTCTCACTGGGTCTGCCAATGGGTAACTTGGGGGAGATATGTGACGGGACGGCCGCCACTACGCTGTAGCGCAGTACAGCAGTTCAAGTGTTTATTTATTGGTGTGTTATTATAAGTTCGTTAGCCCTTATTTTTATAAGTACCCCAATGTGCTTTTCCCTGTTCTTCCCCTGTTCACCGCTCATTCAGAGCCACAGAAAGTTCACCAGATGAGCTTGCACCGAGCCTCAAGAGAAGGGCTGCACCCACCAGGGGGGCCCAGGTGAACAAAGGGAAATTGGGCCATGGCTTGAGGCAGAGGCAGTGGCAGAAATCACCCCGGGAGGGCTGAGGGCGGACCGGGGAGAACAATGTCTTTTTTCCCCATAAATAAGCTGTGTTCTCCATGAAAAATAAATCACTCTTGTTTGAACCTTTACTACTGCCTCGGCTAGTAATTGGGGATAACAGGGCTTTGGGAACCGAGACGCTTCAAGGACCTCTCTACAGCGCTGCAACCTTGGGGTATTCTACGAGCACCAGCGGCACCTCGCTACCACACTACCGACCTCCAGGTGTACTCGGCGCTGACGGCGGATCTACTCTCCCCGAGTAGCGGGATCCGTCACAGTGTCTTCTCACTGCCACCCATTAGGGGGTCACAGTGATTTATAGGAGGGAATTGTAATCTGTGTCTTGTCACTGGCTGCCAGCTATCAGGGTGTCTCACTGAGTTATACCAGAGTTCTGTAAATCTTTAATCTTTATACCAGAGTTGAATCAGAGTTCTGTATAAATTTAATCTATATATCACTCACCATGTCTGAAAGAACAAAAAGGACAGGCAGACGCTCCCAGACACAGATAAGAGGGCAAGCAGCCCCTGTGTCGGGAGGCTGTGCCTCTGGTCGCATCCTCTGCAGGGGCACGCTTGTCCTGTCTAACTAGTGCTGGTCGTCTTAAGCAGCAGCAACATACAGAGGATTTGGTGGATTGGCTAACCAGGCCATCCGAGTCCTCCGAGTCCTCTGCCAGCCAGGCTTCTAGTGGTTTACAGTACACCTCAGCTGCCAAAGCATCTAATGCAGCCTCCATGTCCACAGATACTCCTGCCGTAGCCTCGCTATCACACACGGAGGAGTCAGCTGAATTGTTACAATGACAGTGACATGCTGCTTGAGGATGCGCAGCACGTACAGTGCTCTGATTCAATCTCTGAGGTTGAGGAAGGGAGTATAATCAACCTAGAGGAAGGGGGTGCCAGTGATGACACACAAATAACTGGCACTCATGTTGCCCCAGCAGCTGCAGCATACTGCCAAGTTGGCTCCAGTGACGAGGAGATAGGGGGTGATGATGACAATGATGATGAGGTCACTGACTCCAACTGGGTGCCAGATCAAACCGAGGAATCAAGTGAGGAGGAGGAGGCACAGCAAACACGAGGCACAACATGCTCTATGACCAACCGTAGCACTAGCCAGTCCAAGGCATTAGATGTCAGAGCTGCTCCGGTGCAGAGCGCTGTTGTCTTAAAGGCACACATGCAGGAACTCTGCTGTCGGGAGTTCTTTAACAAATGTGCAGCAGAGCGCACCGTTGCTATTTGTAATCTATGTCAGATGAGGCTCAAGCGTGGGAAAGACACCGGACGCTTGGGTACCACGTGCTTGAGGCGACATATGAACACCTGCCACACATCCCTTTGGCGTAAAACTTTGCGTAGGTCCTCCTCCTCCTCACCTGTCTCTACCCCCACTGTATCTCCCTCCATGTCATTGCCTACAACCTCCACTGAGAGGGATGATGCTTCAGTAATGGATGTACCAGGTCCTTCCTCACAATGTGACATCATCCCATCAGCTGAAGATTTACGCAGTCAGATTACGTTGCTGCAGCTGCTGCAGCGTAAGAAAAAACTATAGTCCCAACCATCCCCAAGCACAGCGTCTAAATGCCAGCTTAGCAAAATTACTCGCATTGGAGCTGCTGCCTTTCCAGCTTGTGGATTCTGCTCCCTTCCGTGAATTTGCTGAATGTTCTGTACCACAGTGGCAGGTTCCAAAACGCCATTACTTTTCACGCAAGGCAATTCCAGCACTATACAAGCACGTGGAAGACAATGTTATCCAGTCATTGGGAAAGGCAGTCAGCAGCAAGGTGCATGTGACTTTAGACACGTGGTCCAGCAAGCATGGACAGGGTCGTTACATTTCCTTCACGGCACAATGGGTAACTCTAATTTCAGCTGGGAGGGATCCAAGACGGGGCTCTGTGCTGGAGCTTGTTCATCCACCACGCCTCCAGAAAGTTGCTTGTATGAGGTCTGTCTGCTCCACCACCACCTCTCCCTCTTCCTCCTCCTCCTTCTCCTTCTCTGTATCTGGCGAAGTGGCAGTTAAACCGAGTTTAAGTGGCAGGGCTACGCAATGCTCACTCAAGTAAAAAATTGCCATACTGTGCTTGAGCTGGTTTGTTTAGGGGACAGGAGCCACACCGGGCCAGAAATTCTGTCAGCTCTGCATGGCCAGGTGCAGAGATGGTTAACACCGCGCCAGCTTCTGCTGGGAATGATCGTCTGTGATAATGGCAACAACCTTCTCTCCGCCCTACGCCTGAGTAAATTGACGCATGTACCGTGCCTAGCACACGTCCTAAATCTAGGGGTACAGAGTTTCCTAACCAAGTACCCAGGACTGGCAGAGCTTCTCAGCCAGGCCAGAAAAAGTCTGCAGCCACTTCAGACGGTCATTCCCAGCAAGCGTTTCGCCTGGCAGAAATTCAAAGAAATTCCACCTTCCCACAAACCGTCTGATCTGTGACATGCCCACCAGGTGGAACTCGACATTAGCAATGCTGCAGCGTCTGTA
>RXON01003794.1:0-17759 GCA_009667805.1 Leptobrachium leishanense
AACCGCGAAGGCACCGATCCACTCAGAGCCAGTGATTGGGCTCTTTGTTTGTGAGTTGATCCTATAAAGATAAATAGACAAGATTTATCCATTTGTTGTCCCACTGCACTTAGAATTGTATCTTTCTTTTGTGCTTCTATTCCATCATGTACTATGGTTGGTGACGTCATTTGAGAAACCGTCTGAGTTCCCTAGCGTTCATTTCGCGCTGACCAGATACGTATTTTTGTGCATTCTGGTTTCAGCTGGGCGTTGATGAGTCAGTCAGTCAGGACTTTCGTGTTTATATATAGATTTTGTTGGCGCTGGCTGTTTGGTCATCCCGGCTTCAACCTAGGGGCGACCGTTTGCTTAAATAATTAGGGCCATATTACAATGTTGGTGCTAACGTAACCAGAGCTGTTGTAAACTGAAAACCTCCATAGGCTATAATGGCTCTGGGAAGTTTACAACAGCTCTGGTTAAGTTAGCACCAACTATGTAATATGCCCCTAGCGTTTTATTCTTCTTTATTGTACTTGGAGTTCTCCCGGGCTTTTCCCCCTTCGTGCTGCGTTGCCGGCGCATGTCAGCTCGCGGCAGCCCTTCACCGCGTCTCTCTACCCTCTGCCATTGCCACACCCCCTTGCACTGCCCCTTTTTACCTCACAGCGCAGCCATGAGTAAATGCCTCGCTAAGAGCAGACGCCACTCTGCTTCTCCCTCAGCAAATGACTCAGATTCAGGGGAGGGCTCTATAATTTCAGACAAGTACCAGGAAGCCAGTGACCCAAGACATAGTGTCTCACCTGGAGGTTGCTCCGCCTCCTGACCCACCTTTGGGACCCTCTATGCAGGCTTCTATTGCCACAGCTGATCAGTCAGCGGTCTCCAGCCTGTCAGTCGACCTCCACCGGTCCCTGGAAGTTCTCATGGCGGCAGTCAAGGCCCTTTCCTAAACTCCTGCACCTTCCACCTCCACCTCATGTTTTAACCAAACAGAGCCTTCAACTTCCTAGCATACGGGTCAAAAGGCGATATATAAGAAAAAACATTGACGGGGCTGGCAACACCGCACCACTGCCTGTATATGATGCCGAGTCCCCAGCTCAGAGACGAGCCTAAAATCTCAGGGCGCCTTGGTGATTGTCCCCAAAAGACATAAATTTGAATATGATTTGGCTCCCATCGAGGAGACCACTGGAAAAAGATTATTAGCCACCCCCCGTGGAGATGATGATTATCCCCCTGATGAGGATGAGGTTGCCCTTTATGCATCTGAGAACGACTTCTTTGATTGGGAAGAGTCTGAAGGGCCCCCCCTTTTATGAGGAGGGTAATGTTATCTATGATCCCTAAGTGGACCCCTTCTTTGGCCCTGAGAACCTTTCCCATCCTCAATCCACTGCGTGGTACCCCTACTACATGTTGAAAAATGGGTGGATGCTAATTTTAGATGGCCTTTGGACAAGGCCACCAGGCAGAACATACGGGCTGAAAGCCCGCTCCCTTCCACCAAGGGCAAAACGTGTTACCCCAGAGGTTGACCCATCATTAATTAAATTTATTACCAATCGGGGTGGTCCCCATAAACGATCTAATCCGGCCGATCGCTGTCCCCCCCGGTGCGGGCTGACATCCTCGATGTCAGACCAGCATCCGGAACCGCCGCCGATGAAATTAGGTGTCATCGCGGCAGCGCGATGACACCTAATTCAGGCGCCCCCCCCCCGCATGTGCGGAGGAGGCGCCTGAAAGGGAGGGGGGAGGTCCTTCGGACCTCTCTCCCTCCCGATCAGCGGCGTTGCGGGGGTCAACCCAGGCACCATTTGGAAGGGCACAGCCTGCCCTTCCAAATGGTGCCTGGCATTAACCCCTGGGGAGCTGGATCGCGAATCGGCGCTGAAAAGCGCCGGTTCGTGATCCTTTCCCGGAGCTGGCCGACATCTTGGATGTCGGCCAAGCCTCCGGGAACTCCCCCTGAGGACTGGCGTCATCGTGCATAGCACGATGATGCCAGTCCTAGAGTTAACCCCTAACTGCCACCAATGAACTCCCTATCTCCCGATCCGTGGCAGCTAGGGGTTAAAGTTTGGTATGGTTGGATTGGCCAGAGCATGGCCGTTCCAACGATGCCAAACTCGAATGTGCAAAAAGTTTTTTAAAAAAAATAAAAATTAAAAATAAATATATATTAAAAAAAAAATTATAAAAAAAATATATATATTTTTTTTGGTTCGTTAATGCAGCAATATTGTTCCCATTTCAATTATAATGTGAACAATGATGCTGCACTAACGATTTTTGTATGCGGTGCGTTTGTTAAAAATCGTGTAATTTTCCCCAAAACAAAATGTAACGAGACCCCATCTCTAATTTTTTTAACAAGCGCACCCCATACAAAATATAACCGCAATTGCTCGCATGTTAAAATGTGAAAAAAAAACACTTTACACGTTGTAAATTATTGAAAATACATATTTTATTGCATTTTTTGTTATAATATACAGACATGACATAACGTATACATATAATAATGACATATTATGAATCTACCGAGTCTGACGGAAAGAACGATATATAATATGTCTGGGTCATATACTAAAATAAGCCTTCAAAACACGTTTAAACATGATGAGCAAAACCGGTAAAAATGACCTCAGCACAGAGGTGTGAAAAGCCTCAGCAGTGAAAGGGTTAATTAATGCAGGTGGATGTTGTATACATTATACAGACAGGGGTATTAATTAATGCAGGAGGATGTTCTAAACGTTATACAGAGAAGAGACTTTTTTTAGCCCTTTAAATCCAGTGGCTGTGAGCGGTGAGATCGGCAGCTTGTTATATTATTTCTCAGTACAATGTATCAGGCTCAGCTGTTACATTAACTGACTGTAACAGTGCTCCGAGTTTCAGTAAAACAAGGAAATAATATTGTTCTAACCTCTTATATATAAAAATATTATTTAATAGTATTACTGAAACTCTGAGCGCTGTGATGAGCAGCAGTCAGTTACTGTAACAGCTTTGCCTGACACGGGGCAGTATTACAATGTTGGTGCTAACTTAACCAGAGCTGTTGTAAACTGAAAATCTCCATGGCTCTGGGAAGTTTACAACAGCTCTGGTTAAGTTAGCACCAGCTATGTAATATGGCCCACATTGTGCTGAGAGTGAGAGATACTGTAACAAGCAGCGATCTCAGCCCTCTGAGGAGCCACTACAATAGTAATTGTATCCACTGGTTTTCGGATGAACGAAATTAGCTTTCATACTAAAGAACTGAAAACGAATTTCTTTAGCAACTAAATAAATTGCATTTTAGGACTAATCCATTAGTTCAAAACGAAATTTTGTGCTGTGCACATGTCTAGTAATTTATCTTGTATTTCTACATTCACATAATATCGGTCTTCAGCGCTATACCATTTACAGAGAAATTTAGAGTGAGATATGAAATTAGGTTTTGTACAGATTTTACCGACAGAATTTCCTCTCAGGCATGCTCTTGGCAGCTGTGCTGTCCATGTCGGATTCAGTCTTCTCAGATTGCTCGCACTTAGACTGGAGAGATAAAATTAATTTGCCTTCTCTTGGCAGGGAAGGGGTTAAATCATCAACCATACAAACATTTGTATTAACCATTTCATCATCACTTTCTGGTAAATTGTCATGGACACTGGTTATTTCATCAGAATCATCATTTAGTCACTGGTTGGGTGGGGCTGCAGGTGTTGCATCACTTACAACCTGACAAGGGTTATTTTCAGTCATCAACTGAGTGATCTGATCCAGTTTTTCTGTCAGCACACGGAAATTTTCCTGCATTTGGCCAATACACTGGTGTACATTATATCTCCGCTTTCTATTCGTCCTTGGGGACGAAGCTTGCGCATTCTCTGACTCATCAGTTTCAGTTTTCCTTCGGGTCGCTTCCTGTCTAGGTACATTTTCCCTTGATTTAATCCACTGACTTCTAGGTACCCATTGCTTCCTAGATTGAAATTTACTTCCTGAATTTTCTCTGGCAAACCCTCTTTCCTGATCTGGCTTGGATTTTTCTACCTTAGGTATTGAGTCTCGCACGACCTCCGACAAGATCTTTTTCTGGGACTCAAATTTAATGTCACCCTTTTTAACATGAGTTTCCGCTATTTCCTCAGGTCAGTTCTTCACTCTTTTCCCCTGAGTTTCTTCACTATATTCAAATACAGTAAATAGGGTCATACTCTCCTTTAGTACCCAATCCAAACCATTTCTTGGGTCATAATCTCTTGCCAAAATAACCTTTATTTTATTTGGCAATGCATCCTAAAATAATTGGATAAATTCAGGGTTTTTAAACTTTGGGTTTCTTTCAGCCAAGCTGTACGCATTTTTAAGGACTGAAAGAAATTCACGGGGCTTTGATTAGGTCTGCATTTTAGAGTTAAAATTGCTCTTTTCGCAGTTAGGCTGGTGCGGTGAGGCACAAATTCAGATTTGATCTCAGAGACCATTTTACTCCAATTATGTATACCAGATTCTTTCAAAGACTGAAATAAATACTTATTTGCCTACAAAAACCCATGGGATAAATTCAATTTTCTGAGCATCTGAATTGATTCCTAGAACAGATAATGCTTCTTCAAAAACTTCCAAATGGCTGATGATCGCCGGAGAATTCGTTTTATTCCATATCCCAATTGAATCCTTTAAAAATTGGACTATTTTAGTCAAATCCTTCACTTCATGAGATTTTCTATCCTGCTTAATAGGCTGTGGCTGGCTAGAGTGATGTGATTTGAAATAGTCCTGTGTAAGAGGCTTTGCTCTTTTTTCATCATGAGAATTAGTTTCACTCTTCACTCTCGCTCTGCAGCGACCTGTCAAGCCTAATCAGTGGTGAGTTATGATTAAAAGCTTTTAAAGGGAACTTCTCTGAAGGAGTTTTAACCCTTTGAGCATCAGCTCCAACCTGACGTAACTCATCAGCGAATTTCTCATATTCGCGTTTCATTCTCGCCAATTGTACACTCAGTTCCTTGAGTTTGATAACTGATCAATCTCTTTTTGCAGTTGATATTTCACTTTTTCATACACAGTCAATTCTTTGCTCATGCGTTCTGATTCATGACTTAATTGATTTACAGTAACATGCAATTTGCTGTTTCTTTTTTCTACACTTTGCATAGTCTCATTTGTATCATTCAATCTCTTGTTTAATTCTACAATCAAGTATAGATTGTTGCTACCCAGCAGCCCTTATGCGATAAGATCTTCAAATGCTTATTTAGATTTCAGTAAGGCTTTTGATACTGTTCCGCATAGAAGGCTTATCAATAAATTCGGCCATTTCTTACCGCTGTCGCCACAAAACAACTCATACACGCCCTGGTAATCTCCCGACTCGACTATTGCAATAATCTCTTATCTGGCCTCCCTCTGTCCCACCTCTCCCCCCTACAATCCATCCTGAACGCCTCCGCCAGGCTAATTCACCTCACCCGCCGCTCTGTCTCTGCCGCTCCCCTCTGCGAGTCCCTTCACTGGCTCCCCATCCACTGCAGAATTAAGTTCAAAATCCTTATCCTTACCTACAAAACCCTCACTAACTCAGCTCCCCACTACCTGTCCTCACTAATCACCAAATACACCCCAGCCCGCTCCCTAAGGTCAAACAGTGACCTGCGCCTAGCTTCTCCCCGCATCACCTCTTCCCATGATAGACTGCAGGATTTCTCACGCGCAGCCCCCACTCTCTGGAACGCTCTCCCTCGTACTGTCAGACTTTCCCCTAACTTCTCTTCCTTCAAACGCTCCCTGAAAACATTCCTATTTAGGGAAGCCTACCACCCAACTCACTGACGCAACCATCAATCACTCTCACCTTACAGTCCTCTCCTCCTGTTTCCAACCCCAACCCTCCCAGATTGTGAGTTCCTACGGGAATAGGGCCCTCATCTCCTCCTGTACTGTTTGTCAAATGTTGTTCAATGTATTGTAACCCTGTCTATACTGTGCTTATTGTACAGCGCTGCGGAATATGCTGGCGCTTTATAAATAAAGAATAATAATAATAATAATAATAAATTGCAATCTTTGAGCTTGGATTCCAATATTGTTGAATGGATTAGGCAGTGGCTGAGTGACCGGCAACAGAGGGTTGTGGTAAATAGAGTTTATTCGGCGCAAGGTCTTGTTACCAGTGGGGTACCTCAGGGGTCAGTAGTTGGACCCATTCTCTTTAATATTTTTATTAGTGATATTGCAGAAGGTATTAATGGTAAAGTATGTCTTTTTGCTGATGACACAAAGATTTGCAACAGGGTTGACGTTCCTGGAGGGATCAGCCAAATGACAAATGATTTAGGTAAACTAAAAAAATGGTGGGAGCTGTGGCAATTGAGTTTTAATGTGGATAAGTGCAAGATAATGCACCTGGGACGTAAAAACCAAGGGCTGAATATAGAATATTTGATACATCTGAGGGTTGGGATTTAGGGGTTATTATTTCAGAGGATCTAAGGGTAAGTAGTCAATGTAATAGAGCAGCAGGAAATGCTGGCAGAATGCTTGGTTGTGTAGGGAGAGCCTGTATTAGCAGTAGGAAAAGGGAAGTGCTCATGCCACTGTACAGAGCACTGGTGAGACCTCACTTGGAGTACTGTGTGCAGTACTGGAGACCGTATCTCCAGAAGGATATAGACATCTTAGAGAGAGTTCAGAGAAGGGCTACTAAAATGGTGTACGGCTTGAAGGAGAAAAGTTACCAGGAAAGGCTTAATGATCTTAACATGTGTAGCTGACGAGACAGAGGAGATATGATAGAAACATTTAAATACGTAAAGGGAATCCACAAGGTAGAGGAAGGGAGTATATTTAACCCCTTAAGGGCTGCTGACGTACCCTGTACGTCCTGTTCTCGGGTCTCCCTTAGATACGCGGACGTACAGGGTACGTCAGCGGCGTCTAATCCTCCTCCCGCCTGATACTCACCTCCCTCGCTGGATCCCACGGTGATCTGGCAGGGAGGAAGCCTGCCCATGTGATTTACATGGGCAGGCGAGGCTGATGACGTCGCCACGCTGCGTGGTGACGTCATCAGCAGGTGTCCCCATGCAATTCAATGGAGGGGAGGGGGGGCTCCTTCGGAGCCCTCTATCTCCCCAACCATTGAAGCTAGGGAGATGCCGTTTGCACTGCTGGAGAGGGGAGAGTCTCCCCTTTTCAGCGGTGTATGACATTAACCAGTTCGCTGCCGAATCGCTTTTTGGCGCTAATTGGCGCCAAAACGCGATTCGAACCTGGAGGGGTCTGACATCTTGGATGTCAGCCAAGCCTCCAGGTCCCCCCCCACCCACTGACAACCTCACCATATGTGTGAGGATGTCAGTGGGCCAGTTAACCCTCTAGCTGCCATGTAGAGATAAGGGGATCCTAAGGATCCCTTTATCTCCCGATCTAAGCTAGATGGTCATATTTGACATAATTTGAAAGGCCTGATTATGGCCTTTCCAATGATACCAAACATGACCAGGTTGGTTTTAAATTTTTTTTAAAAAAAAATTAAATAAAAAAATTAAATAAAAAAATTAAATAAAATAAAAAAATGTTTTTTTTTTTAAAGTTTTTTTGTCTGGGGGGTTACTTAAATAGGACCTAGGCTTTCATCTAAAAATAATTAGCACAAAATGGTCAGAATGAGCGCAGCGCACATAGGTGAACTGTCTCAGCAGTGAAGGGGTTAAAAAGCAAACTCTTGTAAATATTGGGTATTTCTAGTCTCGGGACAAAATTTTTAACCTATTTAGCCGGGGTCTTTTTGGGTGGTTGTAGATTTTGGGGATTAAATTACGAAAGTGTGTTTTTACCATTTTTTTCATCATATTTCATATTTTTTTTATAGTAAATTATTGGATATGATGGAAATAATGGTATTTCTAGAAATTCCATTTAATGGCGGGAAAAAGGGTGTATAATATGTGTGGGTTGAATAAACGAGTAAGAGGAAAATTTGACCTAAACACTAACAGCGCAGAAACGTAAAAACAGCATCGGTCACTAAAAGACGGATTTGTGTAAAACCGCCCTGTCACTAGGGGTTAAAAGGAAACAAAGTAGCAAAACAAGAGGACATAGTCTTAGATTAGAGGGGCAAAGGTTTAAAAGTAACATCAGGAAGCATTATTTTACTGAGAGGGTGGTGTGGATACATAGAACAGCCTTCCAGTTGAAGTGGTAGAGGCCAAAACAGTAATTGAATTTAAGCAAGCATGGGATAGGCATAAGGATATCCTAAACAAAAGATAAATCCAGGTAAAGTATCCATGTAATTGGGCGACTAGATGGGCCGAAAGGTTCTTATCTGCTGACATTGTCTATGTTTCTATGTTCCTGGTATGTGAAAAAGCACAGCATAGTGCAGACCTGCATAAAAAATGCATAATTTCCAAGGTTGGAGGTTAAAAAGTATCCACAATGGGGACAATTCAAGGACTACGAAATATGAAGGACTTGAACGCTGGTTTGGGTTTGTTCGAGAGTCTGAGTGGGGACATAACATATGATAAATGTGTAATCGCCTCATGAATTAACGTGAGCTGTAACCGATATTCGTAGCTGATACTCCGGAACGAGAAGGGAAGGAGAAAACACGCATTACGCATGCGCGCACTTTCGTTCACGGAGGAGGAGTGAGGCCATTTCCGTTTCTGCTCTGGCATCTGGGAACAGCGGTTCCATGGCAGGGAGCGGAACGGGATGACCCCTATGCGCATGAGCGTACTTTCGATTTGTATTAAGAGAAGTAATAGGTGTAATTATACAGGTGGAGGATATGGGAGGAACCTTGAGGGGAATTCTAATTAAATTAATTAAAGATCATGTGACCATACAGCCATTATTGGCTGAAATCCCCTTTCCATCTGTGTTTTGAAAATTTCTATTGGATGACAGCATTTAAAATTAGGTATAAGAACAGAGGAGACTAGGATATTATCATTAGCCACTGATGAAGCCAGGGGTAACAAGGACCCTTAGGTGAAATGCGTTTGGCGTTATTGTTTATATTTCTGTTTGTTTTACGATTTTTAATAAGTATCCTTTTTGTACGCTGTCATCCTGTGCGTTGAAGGGGGTTTTCCTGGAAGGTTGTACCCACAACAAAACAACCTCTGAGCGATTGACCCTTAGGACCTGAGTTTAGGTCCAAAAGCATGTGAGTACCTCCAACCTTGGAAATTATCAATTTTTTATGCGGGTCTGCATTATGCTGTCCTTTTTCACATACTAGGATTTGAAGATCTTATCGCATAAGGGCTGCTGGGTAGCCATATTAACAACCCACAAGTGAAGACATCTGAGCCGGTTAGGGCTCCTCTAAATGTGAGTGAGATATGACTCGAGTGGTCTATATATCCATACTGTATACGGAATATACTATGATATGTATGTGATTTATGTCTTTCATATGTGGGACAACTGAAAGCTAAGACTTGAGAGACTAGGATACGGTAGTGTACCATTCTTTGTCTTGTCTTCTATCAAATATTGGGAACACTGGGTGCGCCACACCTTTCACAAGGTTCCTTGTATTGTGTTCACTGTTTGGTTGTTTTAGGTATAGGCAACCCTTTCAAGTGATGGGCGATTTTTTTTCCCATTTATCTTTTCATCTAACCATTATTCTAAGCGCCGCACTAATATAGAAAGTTTTGCTGAATATATATATTTATTACGTATACAAAAAAGTTTCAAATCTCCTATCATAAACAAAGATTTATAAACAACATCCATCCATCAGCACATAGACTACCAGCTTCCCAATATATGTATCTCCTGTTAGTAACTGCATATATGATTAATATCATTTACTTTATCAGTTAGTAACTATACACAGATGGTTAATAAACATTTCTGCTTAACGAAAACAATTAACATGTATTTCCCAGCAAACCAATGTTTAACCAGCTAGTTCTTGTAGAGATATATGTATCTCTCTATGCTACGTGGATCAACAAAAGCTGAGCTATCACTTATTCTATTTCTAGAATGAGACGTAATAAAAACGTATTTAGTGACTCCTCCCCTAATAACAAGAATTAAACTTCTAATCTTCTACTTTTTATTTTGTAGTTATAGAATTCCTTGCTTATTAATTTAAATCACAGTAACTTCCAAATTCAATATATATATTTATGTATATACTATTGCAACAAATACTTTAGGATAAAATTAGGGACCTGCGAAGCTTCGAAATTCGATTCGAAATCGAATCGCTGGTCGAATTCGATTCGAATTCGAACTAGCAGCTCGATTCGAAAAAATTTCGAATTTGGAAGATCCCATCCAGCTCACCTGTCACCACCGGGTTAGGCTCCCTCTGAGCGTGCGTCCGGCGGCAGGAAGCTTGGGCACTCGCCTGGGGGAGCCACGTGACCGCGATCTCGCGAGATCACGGTCACGTGGCTCCCCCAGGCGAGTGCCCAAGCTTCCTGCCGCCGGACGCACGCTCAGAGGGAGCCTAATGCGGCGGCGACAGGTGAGCTGGGGCACATCCATGAGCGAGCTGAGGGCAAATCCATGAGCGAGCTGAGGGCAAATCCATGAGCGAGCTGAGGGCAAATCCATGTTGGGGGCAAATCCATGTTGTGGGCAAATCCATGAGCTGGGGGACAGTATCCATGAGCTGGGGGGCAGTATCCATGAGCTGGGGGGCAGTATCCATGAGCTGGGGGACAGTATCCATGAGCTGGGGGACAGTATCCATGAGCTGGGGGACAGTATCCATGAGCTGGGGGGCAGTATCCATGAGCTGGGGGACAGTATCCATGAGCTGGGGGACAGTATCCATGAGCTGGGGGACAGTATCCATGAGCTGGGGGGCAGTATCCATGAGCTGGGGGGCAGTATCCATGAGCTGGGGGACAGTATCCATGAGCTGGGGGGCAGTATCCATGAGCTGGGGGCAGTATCCATGAGCTGGGGGGCAGTATCCATGAGCTGGGGGACAGTATCCATGAGCTGGGGGGCAGTATCCATGAGCTGGGGGGCATATCCATGAGCGAGCTGAGGGCAAATCCATGAGCGAGCTGAGGGCAAATCCATGTTGGGGGCAAATCCATGAGCTGGGGGACAGTGTCCATGAGCTGGGGGACAGTATCCATGAGCTGGGGGGCAGTATCCATGAGCTGGGGGGCATATCCATGAGCTGGGGGACAGTATCCAAGTATTCGATTCGATATTCGATTCGAGTTCGAACCATTACAGCCGATTCGATTCGTGATTCGATTCAAGTGAAAATTTATGATTCGCAGGGTCCTAGATAAAATCCATATATCCGATTCTTCTTCATTTCTCTATCTGCAGATTTAGAAATATTTTGAAGACTCTGGCTCTAACAGTACTTGAGATAAATCTCAATCTATTTAATTGCAAAGTACAAACTCGTGTATATATATTTCTTACATTAATCCCTTAATTTTGCTTTCTCATACATTACCTGTCCAAGTCTGGATTCAATATTTCTGTAGTTACAGCAGCAATATTCTTTGGATATAATGTATTGTTTTGGAATATGTGAAAATTTATCAATGTCAGATAATCAATGCATGAGAGTTAGAATTGTGCATTCCCATGAGGGAAAATGTAGGCGTGGTCATAATTAAGTGAGATGTAATATCCTGAATGCATTGTGTGTCTTGTCCTGGAATGATCTGAATGACTGCAATGAACAGTACATATCCAGTTATAGTAAATTCAACGTCACTCACCCCCTCATTTAAATATTTGCTTTCTCTATAGATTCCTTATATTTATTCTTAAAATCTAATATTTACTATACCTCCAAGATGGCAGTGTTGCTTTTCACACAAATTAATTTTAAATCCTTTATCCTAGGTCAGAGGTCAATTCCACTATTTTATTTTGAACAAAGAACGACTATAGTTATTCCAGACAGTGCGTCTCGGGTTGTCAAATTTGATTTAATATCTCTCGTTATTTTGCTCATTTCAAAGATTTTAAACTACTTCTTTATCAGCTAGATTCCTTTGCAATTAGATCAACAACTTCTATATTTAAATAGCTTATTCTATTCTTCAGTAATTATATTGTTACACCGTTATACTCTACAAATATTTGAAGCATCTTTTATTTACTGTGAATATATAGAATATATTGATTATAAAAATATATTTCGTGAATATATTTATACACTTGCATAGATATTTTAAATATGTTTCTATACCCAAAAAGAAAAATATTTTTGATGTGGTGGATCGAGAACCTACAATATTGGAACGGGAAACCTTTGGTCCCGCCGACTCAGACGATGATCATAAAATCACAAAGGATCAACACAATTGTTCCATCCTCCTCAAATTGGACAATCTGTCAGCGGTTTGAAGTATCAACTGCCTAGGGAGCCCGAGATCGGAACCCCTGTCTTTAATAGCAAAGACGTGCTGGTCCTATTGCTTCACCAACACTCTGACTACACTGGCTCAATTCATTCAGGGCATGACAAACCTTGTGGCAGATTGGAACTCCATGCATATGGAGAACTCCGGAGACTGGAAATTGTACTTATCAACGTTTTGAAGTGCTTGCCGCTCTTTGGGGGCCCTTGGACATAGACCTGTTTTCCTCCATACTCAACACTCAAAGGCCACAATTCTTCAGTTGGCATCCAGACCCAAGGCATTAGCGACAGACGCCTTCCTGCAAAACTGGGTCGGTTCACAACACTATGCGTTTCCTCCGTTCACCATGATAGCGAGATCGTTGGCTCTAATTTGTTTCCAACGAGCGATGGTGGTATTGATAACACCCCTCTTGAAGTGTCAACCATGGCTTCTGTCCCTGTTGGAGTTGTCAGTAGACTTCCCACAGCTCCTTCCTGTACCTTCGGACCTGTTACTGAATCCAGAGGAGCAACCTCACCCATTGTTCCAGCTGGGTCATTGCCGTCTGGTGGCATGGTTGGTTTCGGGGGATTTGGCTTTCTCCCTGGAATTTTGGAAAGGACCCACTCCCTGCTCTTGGAAGCATGGGCCCCGGGGACTTGTTCCTCATACAACTCAGCGTGGCGAAGTTGGTTTAGCTGGAGTGTGGAAAGACAGTTGGATCCCTTTTCGGCCCCTGTGAATTATCTGTTTGATTTCCTTACTGAATTGTTCCATGATGGTCGAGCATATCGTACGATAAATGTGGTTAGGTCGGCTGTTTCTGCTTCCCATGTGGGTTCCCACAGGGTTCCTATAGGTCGTCATCCATTGGTGTGTCGATTGTTAAGGGCCATTTGTTTATCGCGTCCCCCAGTTTCTCGCTATACCTCTACCTGGGACGTTTCAGTGATCCTTCGATTTCTGTCAGGTTGGCCATCTAATGAGGTCCTTTCCATTCGACAATTATCAGCTAAGTTGTTGTTATTTTGCCATTTTTCCTTCAAACGGGTTAGCGGTGTATGAGCTTTAGATATTCCATCACGTTCCTTCAGCCCAGACAGCGTTACATTTGATATTGCTCGTCTCATAAATACATCCATCACCTCCGTATTTTATCCATACCTTACGGAGCACCCATTTATTTGTCCCATACAATGTTTGCAGGAGTACAAATCTCGTACGAGTCAGTTTCGCCCGTTTTGTCCCTTAAATCTCCTCATAATCAGATCTGAGATGAACTTTAAACTAGCAAATAGGAGCCTCCGAGTCCATGACTTAAAATTACTAAATTTTCCTATTTCCATGACGGAAACCTAGAATTTTAATAAGGACTCGGAGGCGAGTATTTCCCTCCTCTCCCACCCGTATGATACATGTTTTCTATGTTTGTTTACATACATTCTTAATAAAACATTTCAATAAACATTGAATACTGTTTTTATTTTGCATGTTGTCACTGTTGTTATCCTGATATGGTAATAAACAAATTGTTTCATTACTCTACTTTATTGTGTATTTTTGTTCCGAACCCAACCTTTTGATAGCCAGTAGCAGAACTTTATCTAATCCCTGGTCCGTGTTTTCTGCTTCATTTCATTTCAGCCTCCTGAACGGATTCAAGTGTCTTCCACTCACGGCTGGTCCTCTCAATGCTTTCTTTTCCGAATCTAGTTATGTGTTCTTCGTCATTGAAACCACCTTTCTCGTTCCTGTTGGATTTCCTGTTAATCCTGGTTATACAGTTGTGTTCAAAATTATTCAACCCCCACTGAAATTTAGTGTTTTGGCCAGTTTGACATTGATTTTGATCATACAGTCATCTTGCTTACAATTAAATCAAAGAGGCACGTGTAGGTCAGACAAATATAACATAACATTTATAATGAAATAACCACAAATGTCTTTTCTGTGCTCACATCATTATCAGTTTTATTCAACCCCCAAGTGACATTCAATCTTAGTACTTAGTACAACATCCTTTTACAGTTATAACAGCTTTTAAACGTGAAGCATAGCTTGACACAAGTGTCTTGCAGCCATCTACGGGTATCTTCGCCCATTCGTCATGGGCAAAAGCCTCCAGTTCAGTCACATTCTTAGGCTTGCGCACTGCAACTGCTTTCTTTAAGTCCCACCAGAGGTTCTCAATGGGATTTAAGTCAGGTGACTGCGATGGCCACTCCAAAATGTTCCAGCCTTTAATCTGCAACCATGCTCTAGTGGACTTGGAGGTATGCTTGGGATCATTGTCCTGTTGAAAGGTCCAACGTCTCCCAAGCCTCAGGTTTGTGACGGACTGCATCACATTGTCATCCAATATCTCCTGGTACTGAAGAGAATTCATGGTACCTTGCACACGCTGAAGCTTCCCTGTACCTGCAGAAGCAAAACAGCCCCAAAGCATGATTGACCCCCCGCCATGCTTCACAGTAGGCAAGGTGTTCTTTTCTTCATAGGCCTTGTTCGTCCTCCTCCAAACATAGCGTTGATCCATGGGCCCAAACAGTTCTAATTTTGTTTCATCAGTCCACAGAACACTATCCCAAAACTTCTGTGGTTTGTCCACATGACTTTTGGCATACTGCAGTCGACTCTTCTTATTCTTTGGAGACAGCAAGGGGGTGCGCCTGGGAGTTCTGGCATGGAGGCCTTCATTACGCAGTGTGCGCCGTATTGTCTGAGCTGAAACTTCAGTACCCACATCTGACAAATCTTTTCTCAGTTCCTCAGCAGTCACACGGGGACTTTTCTCCACTCTACGCTTCAGGTAGCGCACAGCAGTCGAAGTCCGCATCTTCTTTCTGCCACGACCAGGTAGCGTTTCAACAGTGCCCTTTCCTTGAATTTGCGAATGATGCTTCCTATGGTCTCTCTTGGTATGTTTAACATCTTTGCAATCTTCTTATAGCCATTGCCCTTTCTGTGAAGAGTAATCACCTCTTCTCTTGTCTTCCTGGACCATTCTCTTGACTTCACCATGTTTGTAACCACACCAGTAAATGTCTAGAAGGAGCTGAGTATCACAGTCATTTTAAAGCTGCCTAATTGGTGCTTATTATGCTTTATTGCTGCTCCGTGACATCCACAGGTGTTTTCAATACCTGATTGAAAACACTTGAATGAACCTCTGTTCTTCAGAGTGGTAGTCTTTAAGGGGTTGAATAATTGTGTCAATGAAGAATTCACAAAAGAAACATTTACTACTGTATTACAAAACCAATTGATGTCATTTTAGTTGCATATGGTTCTTTAAAAAGTCCTTGTAGGATTTCATTCTGAATACAATTACAAATGTCACTAAATTCCCTAAAACCCTTTACAGCATTGGGGGTTGAATAATTTTGAACACCACTGTATATCCTGTTTCGCAGCCAGAAAAGAAGACGCACTTCCGGGTTCAAGCCCATTTATAGACATGGACCGCAGGGGGTTATGGACTGGGGGAGGGTTTTTGTTATAGATTTTTCACTTGTTCACTTTTTTCTCTTACTGCTGTGATTAAATATCAAGGAAAGAGAAGCAAATACTCGCCTCAGAGTCATAATTAAAATTCTAACTTTCCATCATGGTAATAGGAAAATTTAGTAATTAATAGACTGTGAGGCATATAGTCTACCCATTAACCCCATAAATGCTAGTAAACAAGGGAAACATAAAATGTATTCTGCGAGGAATGAAGTCTGCCCATTAACCCTTAATATACAACTACGCCAAGGCAAAAACTAAAGTAATATACAATGTAATTTAGAGTCTGACCATTAACCCTCTCACTGCTGAGCCATTTCCACCCTGTGCAAAAAAATTTGTTACATTTTTATTTTATTATTTATGATTTTGTCTTTACACTAAATATGGTCATATTGGGTATTATTGGAAAGGCCAGACTCTGCCCTTTCCAATGACACCTGTTGTATACTGACCATGTATGAAGCATGGGGCCGGAGATACATCGGTCCGAAGATGTGGGGGAAGCTGGATGATGAATCCTGGTGGGGGCACTTGTTTGGGCAAGGAATAACCTGGGGGGGCAATTGCCCCCCTCCGCCATATAGACGCCTATGCATTTGAGTGTTGCATGCTGTTATTCCAGCTCTGATAATCCTAATTTTCTCCTGTAGGACAGAAAGACGGACGCTGTGGAGCAGGAGGAGGTTCTGCAGGAAAGTGACAGACCATCATCTCTCAGGTGAGAGAGAGCTTCCCTGATAGGACATAAAGATCTGTCAGGATTACTGTGATCTTATTAGCTGTGAAATCGCAGGAACCGCGGGATCTCACAGGACGACGAAAGAGGGTATCCTCATCAGAAAGGAGAAGGGTGCAGCATTGAACGAGTACATCTGGAAAGTGAGGTACGTCGGGAGTCTGTCACTCTAAGAGTAAAATGACTCGTGCAACAAGACCAGATTATACTAGAAAACACAGGACAGCAATAAAACATGATGTGTGCTCTGTGAGGCTATACATGGCTGGCTGTGTGTGCTCTGTGAGGCTATACATGGCTGACTGTGTGCTCTGTGTGAGGTTATACATGGCTGGCTGTGTGTGCTCTGTGTGAGGTTATACATGGCTGGCTGTGTGTGCTCTGTGAGGTTATACATGGCTGGCTGTGTGTGCTCTGTGTGAGGCTATACATGGCTGGCTGTGTGTGCTCTGTGTGAGGTTATACATGGCTGGCTGTGTGTGCTCTGTGTGAGGCTATACATGGCTGGCTGTGTGTGCTCTGTGTGAGGTTATACATGGCTGGCTGTGTGTGCTCTGTGTGAGGTTATACATGGCTGGCTGTGTGTGCTCTGTGTGAGGTTATACATGGCTGGCTGTGTGTGCTCTGTGTGAGGCTATACATGGCTGGCTGTGTGTGCTCTGTGTGAGGTTATACATGGCTGGCTGTGTGTGCTCTGTGTGAGGTTATACATGGCTGGCTGTGTGTGCTCTGTGTGAGGCTATACATGGCTGGCTGTGTGTGCTCTGTGTGAGGCTATACATGGCTGGCTGTGTGTGCTCTGTGTGAGGTTATACATGGCTGGCTGTGTGTGCTCTGTGTGAGGCTATACATGGCTGGCTGTGTGAGGTTATACATGGCTGGCTGTGTGTGCTCTGTGTGAGGCTATACATGGCTGGCTGTGTGTGCTCTGTGTGAGGTTATACATGGCTGGCTGTGTGTGCTCTGTGTGAGGCTATACATGGCTGGCTGTGTGTGCTCTGTGTGAGGTTATACATGGCTGGCTGTGTGTGCTCTGTGTGAGGCTATACATGGCTGGCTGTGTGAGGTTATACATGGCTGGCTGTGTGTGCTCTGTGTGAGGTTATACATGAATAGTTTCATCGAGAGAACAAGTTGTTACCTCCCAC
>RXON01003795.1:0-34347 GCA_009667805.1 Leptobrachium leishanense
CAAAGAGAATCGAAAAGTCACTGCACGTTCGGTGACTTTTCGTTAGGGATGCATCGATACCATTTTTTTAGGACCGAGTACAAGTACCGATACCGAGTACAGATACTTTAATGTCATGTGACGCTTTTCAATAAATAATTTAGGATTTTGCCGAAAGCCTGTCCAGTTTATGTTAATATTGCAATGTATGGCCAGACACCCCATTTACCCACTGCCTGCACACACCCTGACCACACACAGACACTAGATATACACACACACTGGTCTGGTGTCTGTTGGGTATACATGTATCTGATTTATATAGAATATACCCCACATGCATCAGATACATGTATACCTAACAGACACCAGTGTGTGTAATATATACATACATACATATACACACACACACCACACACACACTTCAGACCTCAGTGTGTGTACACATAAACACTGGCACATTTCAGACCTCAGTGTGTGTATGTGTAATATATATACACATAACCACTGACCCTTTTCAGACCTCAGTGTGCGTGTGTGTATGTGTAATATATATATATATATATATATACACACACACATACACACATTGGCCATTTCAGACCTCAGTGTGTGTGTGTGTGCAATATATATATATACACACATACACACTGGCCCTTTTCAGACCGCAGTGTGTGTGTATGTGCAATATATATACACATACACATACTGGCCCTTTTCAGACCTCAGTGTGTGTATGTGTAATATATATACTGTGGGGGGGGGTATAGCTCAAACGGAGGTTACCTTTGCTGGAAAAAAGGTAGTCCAGGCAGTAAAAGGTCTTTGAAATCTGTCCAGCAGACAGTATTTATTTAAATGGTTGCAATAAAACAGAAATGAAAACTAGACATGTGCACAGCACAAAATTTCGTTTTGAACTAATGGATTAGTCCTAAAATGCAATTTATTTAGTTGCTAAAGAAATTCGTTTTCAGTTCTTTAGTATGAAAACTAATATAATTCATCCGAAAACCGGTGGATACAATTACTATTGTAGTGGTCCCTCTCTGTATAGAACATCCTCCTCAATTTATACCTTTCTCTGTATAATGTATACAACATCCTCCTGCATTAATACCCCTCTCTGGATAATGTATAGAACATCCTCCTGCATTGATTAATGCCCCTTTCTGTATAGAACATCCTACTGCATTGGCATGTGGAGAGTGCAGAACTTCGGAATGCAATGCTTATCCAGCACAGGAGAGAAAACTTTTACTTAAACTTTGTATCTCTGTGGGAGAGACACAGGAGTATAAAAGCAGGGGAGAGGGAAAATATTAACGTAAATTGGTCTGAAAGCTCAGAGAAGAGATGAGTGGTGCAAATTTATTTTTATAATAAAATAAAGCACTTTAAATCCAGGGAAAACATTCAAATAAATCACACTTAAGGCTCATAATGACAGAGTAACTGTGAGAGCTAGATACTAAATGTATCAGACATAAAAAAAACTTTATAACAAGCAGCAATGGGAGAGGAGAGGGACTTTATATAAAACGTGTATTATAGATGAGGAAAGGGGGATAGTGCTCCTGGATAATATAAAATGTATCAGACCTAAGCCCCTATTATGCAGAGTGGGAGGGGAGATAACACACGTTTTATAAAGTCCCTCTCTTCTCCCATCGCTGCTTGTTATAAAGGGGTTTTTACTACCCAGCCCTCCTCTGTCATTAGCTTTCAGTGTGATTTATTTGAATGTTTTCCTTCGCCAGCTGCATTTATCATCTTGTCTGCCTCATAGACATGCAAGGGTTAAGTAAAGGTTTCCTCTCTTGTGCTGGCTGTCTGTGCTGCGAGTGAGTATTCTGGAGCTCTATAACTGTAAGATTTTCGGGTAGGGGTCGGGAAGGATTACGCATACAAACCTTTTCTGTAGCTTTGCGATGTTGAGCTCTTTATTGCTGGTCTCCTTCACTCAATGTAATATCACAAAAAGGACAAACTAAAATGTAGTGCATTTTATTTTAGTTTCTTTTGTTTTTTGTACTGAGCAGTTTCGTATCTCTTGAGTCATACGAAAACTAAATTATCCCAAAATTCGGACTAAATCGTTTTAGTACTAAAACGAATGCACATGTCTAATGAAAACAGAAAATAAACCCTTGCCGCTCAGGCTCTTACTAAACAGTAGGCTTGTGCACTGATTTTTTTTTCGATTCGATTTGATTTTTCGGATTTTAAAAATTTTCGATTCGGCTTGTTTCGACCGATTTCTGTTTCGATTCGGTTCGGCTCGACTCGTTTTTCGGGTACATATATTTTTCGGAATAGCGACCATTTTTCGTATTCGTGTCACTTTGCTCGTTTTTTGTATCGGCTTTTCGTGATTTCGGAAATTTTCGTTTTTTCGGAACGTCTGTTCTCCTCGTTTCAAAAGCTGTCTAACTCTATTCGTTTTGATGTAAACTACTATGGTTTACTTTTTTATACTTTATATATTTTTTTAAAATAAATTTTTGGTTTGTTTGTCGATACGATAATTCTGGCGATTCTATTGTGTTTTTTTTTTCAATTAACCCTTTCGCTGCTGAGGCTTTTCCCGCCCCTGTGCTGATGCTGAGGTCATTTTTACCTGTTTCGCTCATCTTGTTTAAACGCGTTTTGAAGCTTATTTTAGTATATGACCCAGACATATTATATATCGTTCTTTCCGTCAGACTCGGCAGATTCATAATATGTCATTATTATATGTATACGTCATGACCTGTCTGTATATTATAACAAAAAATGCAATAAAATATGATTTTTCAATAATTTACAATGTGTAAAGTGTTTTTTTTTCACATTTTAAAATGCGAAAAATTGCGGTTGTATTTTGTATGGGGTGCGCTTGTTAAACAAATTAGAGATGGGGTCTCGTTAAATTTTTTTTTGGGGAAAATTACACGATTTTTAACAAACGCACCGCATACAAAAATCGTTAGTGCAGCATCATTGTTAACATTATAATTGAAATGGGAACAATATTGCTGCATTAACAAACCAAAAAAAAGAAAAAAAACTTGTTTATTATTTTTTTTATAAAAAAAATTTAAATATTTTTATATTTTTATTTTTAATTTTTTTTTTTTTTACAAACTTTTTCACATTCGTGTTTGGTATCATTGGAACGGCCATGCTCTGGCCGATCCAACAATACCAAACTTTAACCCCTAGCTGCCACGGATCGGGAGATAGGGGGTTCCAATGAACCCCCTATCTCCACCATTGGTCGCAGTTAGGGGTTAACTCCAGAACTGACGTCATTGTGATGAGGTCTTGGGACTGTCGGCAGCTGCCGTTCCCCCACGCTGTTGATTCTGCAAAGACGTGACCATGTTGGCGGGCAGCGTCTTAGCGGGCAGCGGTGGGAGAGAGAGAGCTCATAGCTGGGAGGAGGTGTTGCGTCAAGCTGCAAACAGTGACAAATAAACTAGAACTGAGCCACACTAAGGATCTTTGGGTTGTGTTGGAGAAGACTTCACGCAGTGCTGCCATCAATATTTTTTGATAAATTCTTGGTTATACAATGAATGTGACTGTGGACAAAAATCCGTGTTGTTGTGACATCGCCTAAGCTTAACAAAACCAGGCCACGTCGGTAATCAAATCTCAAGGCAGTACAACAAGGTTGTGTTAGTGTGTGACATTTTTTGGCGGCCAGGCAGGCAGTGTAGAATGTGCACAGTCACATTCATGGCCACAAATATGTTGACAAATTTATGACAAAGGGTCCATAGAAATGTCTATAAATTTATGTACATATAATTTTAACAGTGTGGAAACCAAGCAATACATATTAACTTATTAAGTAAGGAAAAGCAACGCACACAAACAGGAAAATATAGAAAAACTAGAAAATTTATTTACAACATGGGGAAGGGAAGGGAACATGACAAGGATGGCAAACTGCCCAACAGGGGCACAAACAAACATAGACTGGAAGATGGCCGCCATTGTAAGCCAGGCGAACATCTTGTTCAGAATATTGGTTCACTTGAGAATTACTGGCATTTGAGGAGATGTTGGAGCTGGTCCGCATCTTTGATTACAAAGATTATGACTGCTGTAAGGGCCCTTACGGCAGGAAGAATAATGCTAGAAAGGATTGTATCGTTGACAAGCTACGCACCACCATCCTGGAGGTGTTTGGGACAGACCGGACGAAGGACCAGATCCGAAAACGCAGGTCCGACCTCAAAGCAGGCGAGCAGGAGCAGCTGAGGCACATCTGTGATATCACACTACTCCTTGCTCGTGTCCGGTCCGGCCTCATCTTCAGTGAACCTGCAGATTTCGGGAGGAGGCTGCCACTGGTCTATCTCACTGCCGCTCCAGGATGTCCGCGTATTGTTTAGGTGCTCCCGCAATTGCTGGAGCAGTTCCTGGATGGCATCAAGTGTTGAAACTGCCAGGCGTAGCTCGCCAATCGCCTCCCGATTGGTTGGTCTGGCTTCTCCTTCTATATATCCAATAAATGAAAGAAGGAAAATACAGTAAGTAAAGCAGGTTTCTATTTTTGACTGAAAGTCTTGAAAAAATATAACAGTAGTATATACCAGTGCTGGCGGCCTCCTGAGGCTCCGACTCCTCCTCCGACTCCTCCCCCACCACCACCGTCAGCATATCTGGTGCTATATCTAAGAAATTAAAGAAATAAAAAATACAGTAAACAACAAAACTGATTTATTTTTGAACAAAAGTCGATGCAAAATACAACAGTAAAAAAAAAAAAAACCTGGACTGGCTGCCTCCTGCTGCTCCGGCTCCCTCTCTTCATCGCCCTCCTCCTGCTCCTCCTCTTCCTCCTCTTGTGCTATACATAAAAAAATTAAATTAAAATACAGTAAACAAAAAATGTTTCTGTTTTTGACCAAAAGTCGTTGCAAAATAAAACAGTATATACCAGCGCTGGTGGACGCCCGTGGCTCCTCCTCCTCCTCTGGGGCACTGGTGCCCGCCTGCTGCCTTCTTCCTGTCTTCTGCCAAATCCAAAAAATAACACGTAAATAATGCAGACTGGAAAAAATGGTATATCTATACAATATATTGCCGAACGTATTGCGACACCCCTCCACTACCCCACTACCAGCTTGACCCACCACTACTCCCATCTCATTGTTCTAAATTCACAAAATATTTATTTATTTCCTCTGCACAGACATATATTACCGTTCAATTATATATTTTTTTCAGAAGTAAACATTACGTTTATTCAATAAAAACTATTATTTGTGTTGTGTGCATACAAAACGCATTGTGCGACTGCTTTTAGTTATTTTATAGATGGCCTCAGCCTCAGTTTCACTTTCAGTTTCTGCTAATAAAACTGGATATTGCAGAAACAGAAATCCGCCATTTTGTTTTGAAATTTGCATCTAAAGCATTCAATGACACTGCTGCAGCAGCTGCTGAGGATGTATTGAACGCGGCTCTGTTTGGATGCACTTTCAGAAGAACTACATGTCCCATCCTACCACTTAGCAAAGACGCAGAGATTTTTGTTGATGCGCAGATGGGAGCCAATATTGGGCAAGCTGCGGGTCATCTCGTATGCATCACTCAATCACAACATCCTCCCCCCCCAGCACACTACAGACTATACACACAGTGCCAAAAGAAATCCAGCATTGTAACTTCATCTACATACATCAAATGTCACCATTTTCATGAATACGTAAAATCACAAAAAGGAAGAGTTATGGCAAAAATGCATGTATGACGAGTCGTGAAAACGCAAAGCTATACACAATCACATTGCATGAAAAAAGGACTAGATAAATCAACGTATTTCTGTGCACATTAGCACATGCAAGCACATTATTATTATTATACAGGATTTATATAGCGCCAACAGTTTGCGCAGTTCTTTACAATATAACATGACACTTACGTTTCGCTATGACGCGACGGATGTGTCTCAGCTGCTCCTCCTCGCGCGCCTTCAGATCAGACCAGCGTTTCCGGAGCTGGTCCTTCGTCCGGTCCTTCCCAAACAGCTCAAGGATGGTGGTGCGCATGCGTGACCCGCGGACTAATCGGATCCGACCCAATTACGAAAATTCTTATCGGATCTAAAAAAAAGTGATACGCATTTACAAATACAAAATTTACAGAATCAGCGATATAACCGATAATAGTTAAATATACGATGTCCAGAATTACCGAAATGGAACCGAAATCCCGAATGGAACCGAAATCATGAATAGAGGGAAAATAAATTTCGATTTGACACATTTCAAGTCCATTCGAAAAATCCGAAAAATTTTCGATTCGGCTCGGAAAACCTTTCGGATCTGCCGTTTTCCGATCTAAAAAATTTCGGAAATTCGGCCGCATCCGAAGACACGAATCGGGAAATTTCGTGAAAATTCCGAAATTCCGAAACCCGAAACGCACATCCCTACTAAACAGTTAGATTCCCTCTCTAATAAATGATGAGCTAACCTCAGCCACCTCCAAATGAACAAAATTACTTTAAGCAACCTTTTCACACACCTTTTACCTTGCAGCTCTCTCAGAAGGCTTTCTGAGTCCCAGGCCAGAGCAACATCCTGGTTCAGCCTCCCCTCTTTTATCTCCCCTGGATAAACATCAATTAATTAACAATCCAGGAGAGAGACACAAAACCCGGATTTTCCAGACCCAAAGTTAGCACGAAAACCCGATCTGGGTTCCACATGTCCTATACATAGGACAGGAACCGAGGGGAAATATATCGCAACTTGATGACCTTCCTTTTCCTTATGTCACAATACATACACACACACTGGCCATTTCAGACCTCAGTGTGTGTATGTGTAATATATATACATATACACACACACTGGCCATTTTAGACCTCAAAACAGACATGGGGCGGCTGTCCGAATGCTCTAACGGCATTCGGACAGGCCCCTGCAGCTTTCCAAATCGGCTATTTTGACCTATAATTTTACATTCTCCAGTCATTCTCCTGCTTTTCACCGCTCTCTGAATAACCCTAACAAGGAAGGAGAGTGTCATCTGCGCTCATTCCCATGTGTTCCATGTACAACAAAAATGAGGTTTTGTTTGTTTCAATGGCCATTGCAACGTAAGCCCACTCGCCACTTCAAGGCACCTCTTTAGAGTGGGTACCTAACAATTGTGACCAAAAGGCCGCTCTACTGAGCAGCTCCAAGCCCCTCCAGCTGCTTTTCAGCAAGGAGAGACAAAAATGGTGTGTTTTATTTATACACGCACCAAGCACTTCCCATTTGGGATCAAAAACAAAAACATGGAAAGAGGAACAGCTGCAAAACGACGGACTGGTGTTACAAGCATGATATACATAAATACAGAAAAAATGGCGTCGCGCCCATACTCACTTATTTTTGGAGCGGCGGCAACTGCCAGGAGTAACAGCCCAGTAAATGTATAAAACATAACAAGGAAGGAGAGTGTCATCTGCGCTCATTCCCATGTGTTCCATGTACAACAAAAATGAGGTTTTGTTTGTTTCAATGGCCATTGCAACGTAAGCCCACTCGCCACTTCAAGGCACCTCTTTAGAGTGGGTACCTAACAATTGTGACCAAAAGGCCGCTCTACTGAGCAGCTCCAAGCCCCTCCAGCTGCTTTTCAGCAAGGAGAGACAAAAATGGTGGGTTTTATTTATACACGCACCAAGCACTTCCCATTTGGGATCAAAAACAAAAACATGGAAAGAGGAACAGCTGCAAAACGACGGACTGGTGTTACAAGCATGATATACATAAATACAGAAAAAATGGCGTCGCGCCCATACTCACTTATTTTTGGAGCGGCGGCAACTGCCAGGAGTAACAGCCCAGTAAATGTATAAAACATAACAAGGAAGGAGAGTGTCATCTGCGCTCATTCCCATGTGTTCCATGTACAACAAAAATGAGGTTTTGTTTGTTTCAATGGCCATTGCAACGTAAGCCCACTCGCCACTTCAAGGCACCTCTTTAGAGTGGGTACCTAACAATTGTGACCAAAAGGCCGCTCTACTGAGCAGCTCCAAGCCCCTCCAGCTGCTTTTCAGCAAGGAGAGACAAAAATGGTGGGTTTTATTTATACACGCACCAAGCACTTCCCATTTGGGATCAAAAACAAAAACATGGAAAGAGGAACAGCTGCAAAACGACGGACTGGTGTTACAAGCATGATATACATAAATACAGAAAAAATGGCGTCGCGCCCATACTCACTTATTTTTGGAGCGGCGGCATGTTTTTGTTTTTGATCCCAAATGGGAAGTGCTTGGTGCGTGTATAAATAAAACCCACCATTTTTGTCTCTCCTTGCTGAAAAGCAGCTGGAGGGGCTTGGAGCTGCTCAGTAGAGCGGCCTTTTGGTCACAATTGTTAGGTACCCACTCTAAAGAGGTGCCTTGAAGTGGCGAGTGGGCTTACGTTGCAATGGCCATTGAAACAAACAAAACCTCATTTTTGTTGTACATGGAACACATAGGAATGAGCGCAGATGACACTCTCCTTCCTTGTTATGTTTTATACATTTACTGGGCTGTTACTCCTGGCAGTTGCCGCCGCTCCAAAAATAAGTGAGTATGGGCGCGACGCCATTTTTTTGTATTTCTGAATAACCCTGTTAGGTTTAATTTTTGTTTCACCACATTAATACAATTTTCTTTTTAACTGATCCAGTGACAGGGAGAAGTTCCCAGGAGTGATATGTGATGGTAGGCAATGTGAATTGGCTTTCTCCCCAATTACAATAATGTGTTAAAGGGGGGACTTACGTCTGGTCAATTTAGGCTGGGGTCAGACGAACGCAGTGCGAACGCTCGTGCAGCCACACTTTATCACGGCCATAGTAGCAGCAAATGACGTCCAATGACGGCAATATAAGAAGTACGGCCGCACGAAAGTTCGGCCGGGCAACGCAAGCGGCAAACAAAAGCATTTTTTCGAGACTGTGAAACCACTAGTACTCACGTACAGAATGTGCTGCGTCCGATAGCGGCGTGTGTGCGTGATTAGGAGACGTCAGACGCTGCTAATGTCAGGCCTACATAAGGTCCAGACGCAAAAAGTGTTTTATTGATGATCCGTACAAAATCACGGCCGAAAATGCGCATCGTATGACCGCTATCGCGTATTCCGTAAAAAATATGTCCATTCGTTTCGAACGCACTTTTTCACAGACAAAGCGAAAAATGCGTTAGTCTGACCCTAGCCTTATGGGGAACATGTACAGTATATTTCATATGTGATCAACGATTATGCCTAATACCCTTCTGATACTTACCTGAACCCAATAATACCAGCTGCAATTAGCAATAAGATTGTATGTAACATTGGAACAAGGTTCAATACTCCAATTACGGAAGCACCCCATGTGGGAACCGGAGCAAAAACACCCAAAAATGCTTCAAATAAAAAAAATTACGTTTTCTGATACTTCAAATAAAAAGTTTTTTGTTTTTCTGGTCTACCATTGCCAGTTTTACTCCATCCTATCTATTTTTCACTGCCTATATTAGTGAGGCACCTGCTAATCTTGTAGCCTTAGCACCCTTTGCTGATGTTTATTTTCTGTGTATATTGAAGGGTTACCCCTAGCAAGTGCCAGTATATTTGGTACAATACGTTCACGGTTTTCCACTTCCCCTTTTTTCTTTTGTAACTGGTGTATGTTCAATGAAACTGTCATGACCTGGACGCTCTGACCCCTGCACATGTTATAGTAAGCATGTAATATGCAGGTTCCTGGACTTTCTGCCTGAATCTTTTGCTCTCAAGCCCTGGAGCCTCAGCTGAACCCCACCCTGCTTAAAGATGCCTGCATAAGAGGAAGCTACACCCTCAAATTTAAGATTTCTCATTGAAGTCTAATCTGTGCTTCTACCCTAATCTGCCTCCTGAAAACTCCCTGTTCGTGAACTCACTGAGACCCCCTACTGCCGAGAGACCCTATCTGGATTCCTACAGCCACTGGTACCTGCATCCTCTGGTCCCTGTGCCCTACTACTCTGCTTGGATTACCTGTGAACCAGACACCTTTGCCACGGACTTGACCACCCTATTGCCTGTCGCCTGCCAAGACCCTGCTCCGGATTATAACTACGCTTATTGCCTGCTCCCAGCCTGGAACTTCTGCCATGGACATTATTCTAATTTCTCTTATTTGTTCTGTGTCTATTCAGTTCCTCTTGTGTTTCCTGGTCCTTTCTCCTGTTTATTATGGTGCTATTGCTTCCCCCTGACTATTTTCTTGTCCTAATAAACAATAGTTGTAGTTCACTTAAAGGAAGGCACTATAAAAGGAAACCATATTTTTTAATACTGTGTTCCTTTAACTGTACTACAACTATTGTAACTCTATGGGGGTTATCCACTAAGTGCCTCTGTTGCAAGAAAAATCTGTATTGCAGTGCAGTTAGCTGTTTTTTTTTAAAATTATTATTTTTTTACAACGCTGGCACTGAGTGGATAATCCCCTAGCATTTGCGAGCATCACAGCAATGAAACTCGCAGTTTCACATCTGCCAGAGCTGGGGCACTGAAAAAACAGAGGGGAGATTTTATTTAACCAGCCCTTCCTTGTCACTAGGAGAAGAGGGTGGTTATCGGTCCCTACATACACTCCTAACAATTGGAAGCGTTCAGAAGCAACATGAGCTGCCGAGCGCTTCCGATTCTCTGCCTGCCACTGTGGGAGGAGCAACATGCTCTCTCCTGTGAGTTCGGGCTGGTGGTGAGGTGAGTACCGGCGAGTACGCCCTGAAAAAAAGCCCTGCCTACCACTAATCTTAGTTCACTCCTTTTCCTGTGTCTCCTCTCTGCTTAAATTTATTGCTGCTCTCCTCCATTGCTTTGGTACAGTTCTCCTGTTTATTTCTGCTCTGTTTGTTTATTTAAATAAACACCTTACTTTGCCCTGCAACCTGTCCGATCGCCTGATTCACTGCACCTTGAGCTCACACCTGCATACTAACCACAGGTCGCCTGACAGAAACTGTCTGAAAAGGAGTCTGAGTGCCTGGTCCAATATATTTTTAGTTTGTTCTTGGAGGTGGGCCCTCCATGGATTGACATGGCACTTGCCTAACTTTGATGGGAGTGCTGGTCTATTTGTGGAATTGTACTGACAGAGACACACTGACACTGAGAGACAAACACTGACAGGGACAAATAGAGACGCTGACATTGAAACACAATTGGCAATGACACAAACACCGGAGACCCATACACACAGAAAGACACTGACAAGGACATCTACATAAACAGTGAAAGACACAGACACTAACCATGGGTGAACTAAGGCCAGTCAGGAAATTACCCCTAGCCTAACTTCACCCTGCTCTGCCCCCTATGCCTCTCTCCCATTAATATCCACCTCTACTACCATTTCCATCTTACTCCCTCCTAAGGATTATCTGCCTGTTCTAATTTCACCCATTAGCAGCTCCCTATTACAATTCTAGATGATTACGTTATAAATTACTGAATGTATGTAAGTGATCCTCAAGAAAATACACTAGAGGGAGCACTGTGTTTGGTTCTAGATAATTTCTACTTCTTCTAGATTGAACACTAGTATTCTGAATGAGATCTCTATTCCTTCAAACACTCTGTATAGCTCGATCAGGGGCGAACTGACCTGTCAGGCACTCGGGCACTGCCCGAGGGCCCACAGGTTGGTAGGGGCCCGGTTTTGGAATGCAGACAGTGGGCCCTGCCACTGTCGCCATTGGCGCTATAATGATTTCTCCAATCAATGTTAATGTAATAGCCGGCTCAGGGGGCCCTCCCAAAACACTGCGGTGGTGGTGCTGCAGCGCCAGCGTGCCTGCCTCAGTCTTGCCACGAGAGCACGGCACGCTGCAATGGCACCACCCCCTCACGTGTCATCTGCACGCCGCGCGGTGGTAAAAGAGGACAAACGCGGTACATCCTTCCATGAGGAACCCTCGCTCCCCGGCAAAGCTGCATGCAGCCGTCAGTCGATGCAGGTCAGTCACCCATTGTGAGAGGTTGGTCGTCCTCCCACAGCAGCATTACCATACACTCTTCAAGGCCCACACTCTTGGCGCATGAGTCAGCAGGATTGCAAAGAGAGAGGTCGCCTCGTAGACGCCAAGGTAGCCATCAGCTGAGTACACCGTGACCCAGGAAACAGAGGCCAGTCGGCACGAGTTCTGGCTCCAACCCTGGAATACTGCCACGAGTTGATGAATTGATGGGGGCGTTGATGAATTGACTGGGGGTTGATGAATTGATGGGGGTGGTGAATTGATGGGGGTGATGAATTGGTGTGGGGGGTGATGAATTGGTGAGGGGGTGATGAATTGGTGTGGAGTGATGAATTAATTGGGGGGTGATGAATTGATAGGGTGAGGGGGTGATGAATTGATAGGGGGAGGGGGGTTATAATGAATCAATTACATTACTGTGAGTTTTATTGCTGAGGAGCTCTGTAATGTGTAGTGTGTTAGTAATGTACAGTATCTTTTAAAGTGATGGTCAGTTTCCCACATTTGCCACAGGGACATTCTGTGCCGCGGTGCAGTTTTAGCTGTAGTGAGTTGGTGATTGAGGCTGCTGCAGCAGAGAGGTGGCCATATCTACGTGTGGAGGGGCACAATGGATTCTCCAATTCGCTGCTGGGTCCAAGTGGATTTTCTTCACACAATTTTAAAAAAGATTATTTTAAGGAGTTCAGAAATAAATTCTTTAGCACAATAATGTACATGTGGTGTTGTGTTGTAGGGGAGGGGTTTTGTATGGGTGTGAGTGTGACCTCCTGTGGGTGTGTTTCAAAGGGTGCTCCATGACCTCCTATTGCCCGGGGGCCCCATTACTCGTCAGTCCGCCACTGAGCTCGATTCCGCACCACCAGGCACTCGATCACTCTGCTGTTTTTGAAACCGAGGTAATGAGCATTAAGAACACAGCATGTTCCTACTCAAACTACTAGACTTTATTTTAACACATAATTCAGAGCCGATCTGGTCCCAAAATGTCACCGAACAGGGAATTTCCCCATACGGTACTATTTCGGGGCCATTTGGCTATTCAGACAGCAGGCAGTTCACTAAACTTTGGCAAACTGCCTGTACGTACAGTGCCTGTTTGAAGACAGTGAAATCCCCCATAGAAAAGCGATGGTTAATCTATTCAGAGAACACCGAACAGCAGTGAAAAGCTGCCGAAGTGCCCTGCTGTGCAGTGTTTTCATTCGGCAGGTTTATTCAGGCGAACCCCATAGGCATTTTCGTTCAGTAGTTTTTTTGCAAATGGACACTTTTTCAATTTTGGCACTTTCAAGAGTATTGTGGGTTTGGTTTTTTTTGTTCTTTGGTTTTTTTATCCCGTTCGCCAGCTTGTCGACTTTTTCTGGTGGCTGGTCTGTGCTCTGATCGGCGGCTCTTTGACTTTTTCTGGCAAGTTCGGCGTGTTTTTTGCTGCGGTTCCAGTGGGTTTGCCATGGGATTTTCCCTGCATTCTGGGGACCCTGCGGTGAATACTGAATTCACTGCAGTGTGGGGAACTTTGATTCTCCGAAGTGCACGACGAGTGAGCGCCGAAATGTTGGCAAAATTTCAGTGCTGTCTGAAAAAAAACCTTTATGTTTAAAGGCCAGTACTATCCCCAGGTATGGGGGGGGGGGACTTGTGCACCGTCATATGCCACCGTGTACTTGGGGTACTGGGAGAAATTCTTTGTGTATGTTGCCATATTTGTATGAAAAACAAAGTATAATTGATAGATTATATCTTCATAACCTGGGATGGCAGCAGGTATAATTTCAGTTCTGTGCCATTCTTGACAACGATCATCTGAGTTTTACAGATTTTTTTTAACTATTCTTACTCTTAAAGCAGTACTCCCATATAACACTGAATGCTTATAATACACGGCACACATTACTGTGAGGTTTATTGCTGTGGAGCTTTCTCATATACTCACACACAAATTTTGGTGAACTGCCAGCAAGTACGGTGCCTGTTCGAAGGCAGTGAAATCCCCCATAGAGAAGTAATGGTTAATCTGTTCAGAGACACTGAACAGGAGAGAAATGTCCTGATGTCCGGTGTTTTCATTTGGCAGGTTTATTCAGGCGAACACCATACGCTACAATGGTAAAAATATTCCCGTTTTTACCCAAGATCTAATAAACCGTTTATTCTTTTAAATTGTAGTAAAAAGTCTCTATTGTTTGGGGGGTTTTTTTATCTTTTTAGGTGTTTTTCAAAAAAAATCTATTTTTTTTTTTGTAACAGACCTATTTATTATCATTCATAGGACCTTATATTTTAATTCCAGACATTTTCATTCAGTAGTTTATTTTTAAAACAACGGGCGACGGGTTTGCGGCGGCATTCGGTGGCCTTATTCCCTGCACTTCAGGGACCCTGTGGTAAATTCACTGGGGAAATTTGATTCCCCAAAGTGCGGGGAACGACAGAACACTGAAATGTCTGCGTCAAAAAATAAATCTGCATTCCTGCAAAAAAACATACATAACAGTGAGTCCTTCTGAATAGAAATTACACTCTCCCTTAGTTTTAACCTCCAAAGAACTCATATGGCTTATAGCCAATAATGACGATGCTTGGAACAAGATCAATAACATACTATGTCATTTCAGGCCTTTATTAAGAACAGATAAAAAACTAGAAGACATTACACCGCATGCTAGTGTCAACTGAGATTGAACATAAAAACGTATTTGCTCTAGCCACTTGCATACCCTACAACCCACCAATATGACATACATGGTTTTCCCCTAAGATAATAGGGACATATATAAGTGTAGTGGTGGGTAGAATGCAAACACCTAAACAATGACTAAACAATTTAACAAATGCAATGGATCAGAAAACTTTCATTGTCACTTCAATCTTTAATGGTAGACATGTGCACAGCCAAAAATTTAAGTTTGGTTCTTTTCAGCAAATTTCAGAATCCAAATTTTTTTTTGGAACATTCTGAATTAGCCAATTCAGATTAATTTGAGATTTCGAACAAATCTGGAAATGATCAGAAATGTCTGAAATTTTGCAGGTGTGCATATTTTTAGCTCCTACCCCCAGTCCAAATCTCCTTCTATATCTCTCCCTCCCTTTATATCCCCCTCTTTACCTCCTCCAATGCTACCCCTTTTTGTACTACCCCTGTAAACCCTCCAATATTAAAATTAGTATTAGGGTTACTTGTATGGTTGGGCTAGTGTTAGGGTTAGTGTTACTGTTAGGATTGCTTGTTCTGTTTGTGAAATGGTTACAATTAATGCTTATGTTCGTATTTGCTTCCAAATTCAAGCGTCTTTTATTATTACGCAAGTTAATCAACACATTGTCTTTTTTACAAGACCACAAGGTGGCGACTTTACTATGTTAAACCTAAGCAAAGATTTGCTGAGACGTATATGTTTTTTATTAAAATATATTCTACAGCAGCGATCAGCAATCTTTGTCCTCCAGACGTTTTGGAACTACATTTCCCATGAGGCATGTAATTCCAAAACATCTATAGAGCCAAAATTGCTGACTCCTGTTCTACAGGGATGAACATCCTCTGCAATAGTAAACATGCTGGGAACTCAGGGTTCATGAGACCATATACCTTTAAATCCCTTTAAATGTCTGCCCACCAGGGAAGGGTTACTTGGGTAACTTGAAAAAGTATTTCAACCCCCACCAGTAATTCCATTTTTCAGCTAAATCCAAACTGTGTACCAGGAAGTACAAACTCCTAAAAAGAGCAACACAATCCCAAATACAACTGGCTTAGTCCAGTATCTAAAGATGGGGGTAACCCTAAATAATTCACATACAGAACAGAGGATATTGGGCTAAATTCACCAAAAAAAAACAAATAAAACTTTTTTATTAAAAAAATCTAACATAAAACCTGGTACAAAGATGTACTTACTCAGTTGTGAAGCATAGAGAGAAACATCAAAAGTTGACATACAGAGAAACAAAAATATTAAGGAGTACCACTATGGTAAGTATACAGAGCAACATAGCAGGTGTGCCAAACCTCCCTAGATGTCAGGTATTCAGCAGAGTGGTGCAGCAAGGTTGCATGAGGGCCAGTGCTGGCAATCCTCTAACCTGACTCCAGCAGCCCTATTTCTGTCCTGCTCACACAAGGGTTCCGGACCAGGAGTTCACCCCAGTTTTCTTGTCTTCCCACCACAGGTGTGGGTTGCCTTCTGGACTCCCTTTTTAAGGGAGACACACCCTTCCTCCTATGCTTCAACATTGTGTGTCTGGCCAGTCTGCCGGTGCAACTGAGATCCTGCTTTGAGACCCATCATTATCCTTGTTAATACCCCCTCCCCAGTACCTTCCAGTATTCCTGTCTTATTTTCCTCTGTCCCTGTTTTGGATTCCTTGTGTAATGAAACCTTGCTACGGACTTAACCACACTTTCTGCCAGTCACATGCCACAACCTTTGCCACGGATACAAGACCACGTTTATTGCCAGCCACCTGCCAAAACCCTTTGCTATGAACTTTACTACGCTTCTGCCAGCTGCCTGCCAAGACCCTTGCTTCTTAGAACCCTGTCGTGCCAGCCCCCCTGTCTTGCCTCTGCACCTCCACACTTGTGTCCTGTGTATCGTGAGTATCCTTGTGTCTTCTCGCTCAGTATCCCCAGGTTCTGTTGCTATGTTCCCATATGACTACAATGCCCATTATCCTGTTTCTTCCTGCCTAATTCTTGGGGACTTCAACTTTCCCATTTATCATCCTTCTGCCCCTGCTGCCTCTAAATTTCTTTCACTCACATCCTCTCTTGGATTTACTTAATCCTCCCTTCTCCCTACTCACTGCGATGGTCACTCTATTGACCTTGTTTTTTCCAACCTCTGCCCCATTTCTGAGTTTTCCGGTCATCCTTTCCCCATCTCTGACCACCACCTTCTCTCCATCAACCTATCTGGATTACCTATACTCCTGCTCCCCATCCCGCATACGCACTCGCAGAAATCTGTATGCTGTGGATTGCCATCAATTCTACATCTCCCACACACATCAACCTTTACCTGCCCTGATGCTGCCACTGACTCCTCAACTCTGTAAGGCCCCACGCTGCCAGCTTCACTCCTGGCACACACCCCAGACACGTTACCTACAAAGATGCTCCCGCACTGCAGAGCGTGCCTGGAGGAAATCCCGCTCAGAAGCAGATTTCATTAATTTCAAGTTTATTCTGCAGGCATACAACTCTGCCTTACACTTGGTCAAAGAAGCCTTCTTCTCATCTGTCATACCTACTCTGTCCTCCAACCCTAAACGACTCTGGTCCACTTTCCACTCCCTCCTCTACCCACCCGCACCTCCCCCCTCATCTGCCTTTAACGCACAGGACCTGGCAGATTACTTCTTAAATAAAACTCTCATGATCAGAAGCAACATCTTGACACAAACCAGTAATCCACCACCTCCACTCCCAGATGCCCCCTCTCCTACCCTGTGCTGCTTCCTCGTAGCCACTGATGAGGAAGTCAATTCCTTACTGTCCTCCTCACATCTTGCTACGTTCCCGCTTGACCCCATTCCCTCACATCTAATACCTCCACTCTCCTCCTCCCTCATCTGTGCTCCCACACACATCTTCAACCTAGCTCTCTCCACCGGCTCGTTCCCATCTGCCTTCACAGTTGCACAGGTTACCTCTATACTAAAGAAACCCTCCATCGATTCCAACTCTCCATCCAACTACTGTCCCATATCCCTTCTTCCATTTACCTCTAACCGCTTGAAAAAAATAGTTTTCAACCGTCTCACCCTCTTCCTGTCCTCTAATTCCCTATTTGACCCCTTGCAATCAGGCTTCTGTACCCTACTCTCAACGGAAACTGCCCTCAAAGACACCAATGACCTCCTAACTGCTAAAAACCATGACCACTATTATATTCTCATCCTGCTTGACCTCTCAGCTGCTTTTGACACTGTCGATCACCCCCTCCTTCTACAGACTGTCAGCTCTTTCGGTCTCTACATTTGATCTCTTAGATTGACTCTTTATCTGTCTTACAGGTCCTTCTCTCTGTCATTTGGTGGTAACTCCTCCTCTTCAATGTCTTTATCGGTTGGTGCACCTCCAGGCTCTGTCCTAGGTCCTTTGCTCTTCTCTATCTACACCTTCTCCCTGGTCAAACTCTTTAACACCTTTGGCTTTAATTACCACCTCTTTGCGGATGATACCCAGATCTACCTCTCCACCCCTGATCTCTCTCCTCCTGTCCTCTCCAAAGTTAGCAACTGTTCATCTTAAAGATTAACATGTCAAAGACTGAGCTCCTACTAATTCCTCCCTCTAATGCCTCCCCACCTCCTGACTTCTCTTTCATGGTCGATGGTAATACTATCTCCCCATCAAGCCAGTTCGCTCTCTCGGAGTTACACTTGACTCTGCTCTTTCCTTCATCCCCCACATCCAGTCTCTTCCCTCCTCCTGTCGCTACCAGTTGCGTAATATTTCCAGAATTCGGCCATTTCTTACTGTTGACACCACAAAGCAACTCATCCACACCCTGGTAATCTAACGATTTGACTACTGTAGTAATCTTCTAGCTGGCCTCCCTCTCTCCCGCCTCCCCCCTACAATCCATTCTGAATGCCTCTGCCAGGCTCGTCCACCTCTCCCTCTGCTTTGGCTCCCCATTCACTGTAGAATTAAACTCAAAATCCTTACCCTGACCTACAAAGCTCTCACTAACAGCTTCACACTACCGGTCCTCACTAATCACCAAATACACACCAGCCCGCTCCAAGATCAAATAATGACCTTCACCTAGCTTCTCCCTGCATCACCTCTTCCCATGATAGACTGCACGATTTCTCATGCGCAGCCCCCATCCTCTGGAAAGTTCGCCCTCGTACTGTCAGACTTTCCCCTAAAGACATTCCTATTCATGCAAGCCTACCACCCAACTCACTAATACACCTCACTGTCCCAACCAGTCCATTACTCTAACCTTTCAGTATCTCCTGTTTACACCCTCAACGCTTCTATATTGTGAGTTCCCAAGGGAATAGGGCCCTTATAAGAGTAATGCTGAGAGTGCTCAAAGTGTCTTGCTAACCCACAGTTATAAATTACCAATCTATTACTCTAAACGTTTCAACAAAGTTACTGGCGTTCTCCGGAGTATCCGTGTGGTTCCGAAGTTCTTACAGAGAGATATGCAGCAGCCTCCAGACCACCATGGGTTTCCCCCCAGAGCTGTAGAGATCTCCGCAAGTGTTGCTGTTAAGTAATCAGAAAAAATAGAAAGAACTCCAAAATCCACAAAATAATTTCAAATGGATTTAATCCAACATCAAGAAAGGCAACGTTTCGACCAACTGGTCTTTGTCAAGCCTAAAACATAATGACACAACTGGGAATAAACAGTACCACAGATCAATTAAGTAATCAATTAATCATTACAACCGGTCTGTGTGTGCCAACCCAGTAATTAAAAACAATTGTCTACATATTGATTCATCAATTATCTCATTAACCACAGTCAATTACAAAGACATTATTTATTAACATAGATCAATTGTAGACATAGATTGCCTATGAAGGAAGAGAAGCAATTCTACAGATCTAAATGTAGAGGGAAGGAGGCACTTAATTGCTGCAATAATTTGGGTTTAAGAGAGAAAAGCAATTTTATACCTCAGAATGTGGAACATGCTGTTGAAACATACATTAGAATTGTGGAAAGAGAAATGTCCCAAGTATACTCCAGGCAACACTTTACCAGAGCATCCCCCAATATGTCTGCTACTGATTTTGGGATCTTAAAGAGATTACGCAATGATCCCTCTATTGTTATAAAACCGGCGGACAAGGGGGGGTGCTCTGGTGATTATGAATAGTGGGGATTATATTGCTGAGATCCAGCGTCAGCTTGGTGACGTTGAGACATATAAAAGATTGGATGGAGATCCTACGACAGCGATTGCTGGTAGAATCTCCATTCTAGTACGTGATGCCCTCGATAATCAGATCATCGATGTGGGTTTGTCGAAATTTCTTGTTAAAAAACATCCTTTAATACCTGTTCTGTATGTTTTGCCCAAAATCCACAAGTCCCTTTCTGCGCCTCCTGGGAGGCCCATCGTATCCGCTGTGGATTCGGTCTTTAGCCCCCTGTCCATTTTTTTGGATAGGGTGGCTCGGCCCTATCTCCAGCGGATTCCATCATTTATTTTGGATACCAATGATTTTTTGGTTAAGCTTCGTGACATCATCGTCAGTGATCATAGCATTTTGGTTAGTCTAGATATCACTAGCCTATACACATCCATACAAAATTTGGAAGGCATAAGTGCTATGAAACATGCACTCATTAAATTGGGTTTTTCTGATAATCAGTTACAATTTCTTTTGGATCTACTTGACTTGGTATTAGGCAATAGCTTTTTTCTCTTCGACGGGGTGTTCTACACTCAGATACGGGGGACTTCTATGGGCACTAATGTAGCACCTACCTATGCCAATATCTTCATGTCCGAATTCGAGGAAAATATAGTCTATAAATGTGATCTTTTTCAGCAATATGCCCACCATTGGTTCCGCTATATAGACGATATTATTTTTGTATGGGAGGGCACTAGAGAAACATTGGATGAATTTGTCAGTATACTTAATAACGGATCTACTTCTATTAAATTTACGATGTCATGTAGCTCTACACAAATTAGTTTTCTAGACACCTTGGTTATCAAAAGAGATGGCAAATTAATGACGGATCTCTATCGGAAACCTACTGATAGGAATTCCCTGTTAAGATATGATAGTGCACATCCTACTACACTACTTGATTCCCTCCCGCGCAGTCAACTTATGCGAGTTAATAGGATTGTGAATTTACCTGAAAGCAGGGATAAAAGGTTTGATGAAATGATTGAGAGATTTAGAGCTAGAGGATATCCTAGACATCTCTTGAGAACAGAAAGTACTAAGATCAACCAACAAATAACATCTCAGAGACGCCAGAACTATGGCAGGATTCCATTTGTATCTAAATATGGGACTCATACAACACAAGTGAAAAAAATCCTATGTAAGTATTGGTACATTTTAAGGGATGCGTATCCTAAAATTCCGGAGTTTCAGACTATCCCACTAATGTCATATAGAAAAGGGAGATCATTTCAACAGACATTAGTTAAGGCTGAGTTCAAGCATAATACAGGTGGAAGACCCTTCTTTGGGAAGCCAAAGAATGGAACCTTCCCGTGCTTGAACTGTTCCTGCTGTAACGCAGTAATACGTGGTGATTCCTTTGTTCATCCACATTCTGGGAGAAAATCTAAAATTAAAGGATATTTCACCTGTAATTCCACTTACGTGGTTTATTTGTTAAAATGCCCCTGTGGGTTGGTCTATGTAGGTGAGACCACCCAAAAAGTAAAAAATCGGTTCATTAAACATAGGTCGGATATTAGAACTAAAAAGACCGAACTTCCTGTCCCTGAACATTTTTTATGTAGTGGACATGATATCTCACAGTTACGCTACCAGGTAATCGATGAAGTACCCAAGTTGACAAGAGGCGGGGACAGAGAAAAATTGCTCAAGAGAAAGGAATTATATTGGATCCACCACCTTAATACTCTCTGGCCACATGGCCTCAATAGAGAATCAGATTTTTCACCTTTTCTATAAATGATTAATTATACGTATTTATGTAAAATAGTATTATAGGTATCTAAATTCCTTCCATTGTTGCAGATTCAAGCATGAGGTCATTTAGGACTAATAAGATTATTGCAGCAATTAAGTGCCTCCTTCCCTCTACATTTAGATCTGTAGAATTGCTTCTCTTCCTTCATAGGCAATCTATGTCTACAATTGATCTATGTTAATAAATAATGTCTTTGTAATTGACTGTGGTTAATGAGATAATTGATGAATCAATATGTAGACAATTGTTTTTAATTACTGGGTTGGCACACACAGACCGGTTGTAATGATTAATTGATTACTTAATTGATCTGTGGTACTATTTATTCCCAGTTGTGTCATTATGTTTTAAGCTTGACAAAGACCAGTTGGTCGAAACGTTGCCTTTCTTGATGTTGGATTAAATCCATTTGAAATTATTTTGTGGATTTTGGAGTTCTTTCTATTTTTTCTGGTTATTGGGGCTGTGGAGCAAGAGACCCCCACTCCATTGATCCACGGTGAGGTGTACCCGAGTTTATACTTTTATGAACTATTCCTGCTGTTAAGTAATGACGCATGGGGGATGTCCTCCACATGTTGCAGTAAAACACTGACATGGTTAATCAAAAAGCTTTGCTGGCGAAAGGTAACCAAATGCTGAAAATCAGCATTCGGTTACCTTTCCTGGCCATTCGGCTATCCAGAGAGCAGGCAGTTCCCCAAATCCTGGCGAATTGCCGGCACATACGGTGCCTGTTCGGTCCCTGTTCGAGGGCAGTGAAATCCCTATAGAGAAGCAATGCCTTGTCTATTCAGAAAACAAAAACCAGCAGTGAAAAGTTGCCGAATTGCCTACTGTTCGGTGGTTTCATTCGACAGGTTCATTCAGGCAAATCCCATAGGCTTCAATGTTAAAATTATTCCCGTTTTAACTCAATATCTAATAAACCGTTGATTATAATATTCTGCAGTAAAAAGTCTCTTAATTTTTAGATTTTTTAGGCATTTTTTGGGATTTTTTTGCAAACGTTTTTTTTCCATTTTTTTTTTAAATATTTTTTTCTGTAACAGCCCTTTTTATTATCATTCATTGGATCTTATGTGTAAATTCCAGACCTTTTCATTCTGTAGTTTCTTTGCAAACAGCGTTTCACTTTTCAAACATTCAAGCGTACTGTTTTTGTTTTTTTTCACTCCATTCGTCTGCGGTGTCGGGTTTTTCCGGCGACTGCTCTGCGCTCTGATCGGCTCCTGCTCAGGTTTCTCCGGCGTGTTTGGGGTTAATCCAGATGTTTTTGCGGGTTTCGGTATGCTTTCGCCGGGTTTTGCGTTGAGTTTGCGGCGACTTTTCCCTGCATTGACGGTGCTTGCTGAATACACTGCAGGGTCGCCGAAATGGGATCGCCAAATCGCACCGAATTGAAGAGAACGAAAAGTCACTGAACGTGTGGTGACTTTTCGATTCTCTTTGAGTAGCCCGTAAGTCGCCCCACACATCATTCGTAGCCCAGGGGTTAACATATCTTGAACTGAATGGGCTTTGTTGAGCCTATCAGATATTAATAAAAGTTAAGTTTTATTGGTTTTTGTGAATTTAGCTCAGTATCCTCTGTTCTGTATGTCCATTTTTCAGATGAGTTGAATAAAGTAGCAGTGAAGTAACTACCAGCTAGCTCACAGTCACCAGAAGACAAAAGGTCCAACAAAAGAAAGATTCCAAGTCAGGTGTAAACTTAACCAGAGCTCTTATAAACTCCCCAAAGTCATTATTCCCCGTCATTACCGATAGAGATATCTCAGGCTTCAAAGGCACCATCCGGTGCCCCGATATCGAGATATCTCGGTGTGCCGATCTGCAGCCCCAAAGCAAATTAAATTAGTTTGCTGCAAGCAAATTTTGTCTGCTTGGAGGCACCTTCTGCAGCCCAAAAAGTTTTAGCCCTGTGGGCTTAATGTCCAAAGAGCTAAAACTGTAAAATCAGCTGCTCAAAGCTCTGAAATATCAGGCATTCAGCAACCGATGCAGGGAGAAATAGAAGAAAAATAGACAAGCCACTCAAACCTCTAACTCAATTTGGCAGTAGATGGTGTCATCTAACGGCCAAAAATAGGTTATTTACAGTAAGAAATACATTTGGTATAAGCTCAAATATTTCATACTTTAAAATTAATTAAAAATGATTTTACAAAAAACACTGGTTTCTGGCAATGTTTTTTTGGAAAATCACTTGGTAGTGAAGGAGTTCAAGTCTGTGGAATTGAATATATAAGGTCACCCTTTCATAGAACCCAACCTCAAACACTGTCAATTCTTATCCAAAATATCTGGACATATCTACTGTTTAAGACCAGAGCCTCTCATCCCTTCTTGTTACCCAGAAATCCCATATCAGAGACTCTACAAGTCATCTTTCTTATTTACATCTTCTGATGTACATTCTGATATTTGAATACTGCAATGTATTGTAGTGTATTTTGGCCACCTTGTCACTGAAAACTTCCCATAACCTGTCAAGAGTGAGGATAAACTAAAGTTTTAGACAGTCTATGGAGTTGGTAAGTTTACAACAGCTCTGGTTAAGTTTGCAATTGATTTGGAATCTAGCCCAAGCTTTCTTGTCAACTTGTGATTTGCATCCATAGAAACGTTAGCTAAAGGCACTGCATATAATGATCCTACTTTATTCCACCAGCAAATACACTTAAAAGTACAGGGAAAAGAAAGAGAACAGGGACAAAAGGGGTTATTCACAGAGCACCGAAATGTCAGAGAAATAGGTGAATGCCACCAAACGCTGCCACCGACTGCTGAAAAGGCAGCCAAACGCCACCGAAAACAAGCAACAATCTGCCGAACGCTGCCAAACTGACTGCCGCATACCACCAAAGACAGCCGATCAACCGCCAAACTGGTAAAAAAAGAACTATTTTTGAAAAGTTGTTTAAAACAATAAAATGCATAGAAATAATAAAAATAAAAAGGTCATATAAAAAAAATAATAAAACTTTCTGTTAAGGGGAAAAAAAAGCATTAAAAAAACAGGAATCAATAATTTCTCCTAAATAATCCAGAGAAATACCTAATAAAAAAAAAATAGGACTTTTTGCTGCAAATGAAAAGAATAAACGGTTGAATAAAAAAATAATAATAAAATGCTAATATTTTTTTACATTGAATCCTATGGCAAATCTGGGCATTTCGCCAACATTTCGGTGCAGCTCGGCGTTCTCTGAATAGATTAACCATTACTTCTCTATGGGACATTTTCACTGTCGCCCAAAGTCGCTGAATTGCAGTGATCTGAATAGCTGAACTGACACGAAATTGCACCATACAGTGAAATTCACCATTCAGTGCAATGTGGTGGCAAGTTCGGCTCTTAATGAATAACCCTTTAAATGTTTTTTGTAGACACCTATATAGTCAGTGTTTTCATCCTGTTCTTCTGACCCACACTGTCTCACACTCTGGTTTGGAAGCAGTTGGTGCCATAATAGTTAACATTTTCCTGGATCTAGAATTGTGAGGGAATGGGCAAGAAACTGCAGCTCTAATAACACCTATGTCAATCTGGCCATAAATACACCAAGCAAGCTTAGTAAAATAAATCTCTTTCTGGGTTCTTGCAATTCAGGCTGCTAATTGAATTTTGTGCGTGTGGGAGGTCTTTTTGTTGTGGTTTGCCTTTTGTTTGTTGTTTTTTTTTTTTACTTCCTCAAATCCTACCTGGAATTAATCTAATGTAGTGAATAGCTGAAGGAAAGACACAGCGGCAAGCAATAACAGAGAAAGGGTATCATCAAAGCACAAACCAACAGGATCAAAACAGATTAAAAATGCAAACAGAGCCCTGCTGATCAGGCGGAGGAAATAAAGGAAAGTTAAAAATCAGGATCAATGTGGTGTTATCCTAAGATTGTACACAAATAATTATTTCTATTGGCAAACAAACAATAAAACCATGTAGGCTTGTAAAGATTTAATCTTTTACATGGTTCAGAACACATAACTTTGTAAAATGACGCATGCTTATATAACACTTATGTATTTTCAGATTTAAAGCAAACTAGTCATGTATCCTACTATCTATAATGTATTATTTTAAGCATTGTGGCTTTATAATTGTCAACCAACATTATAACAATGCTACGGGGTGTTTTACTATCGATCGCAGTAGTCAAAAATAATAATTACAGACTATGCTCTTCTTTAATGTTAGTGAAGCCAAAGCTGGCATTATCCCATCATTTCAGGTCTCCGTTATTGGTAGAGAGTGGGGGCAGATCATATGAGAGGTCTGTGTACTTAATAATGAACATCTGACGGCTGGGTGGAGTAGAGGTAACATCACTGCTCTGCATAGAGAGAGCCTGTGGAGACATGGGTTCGATCCCGACAAGACCTCCTCTCCAGTAAGTGTCCTTGGGCAAGACACCTAACGGTACATACTCGCCACCCAGGACATACTTGAAAACGAGAGAAATCTCAAATGTATCCTTCCTGGTAAAATCCTTTCTCAAAAAAAAAAACCATCTATACACCTTGTAATGTTCTTTAGCCTGAAGTAACTTCAGGGTACAACTCTCTCTAAACACAAACCTTTAAACAGGTAAGTAAGAGATAGGGTATTGTATCTACTTGTTCCCGATGGGCCCACAATGGTTAAAGCTGGCCTTTTCTATAGCACTGTCTATTCCATTACCATCTACTGTGGTGTCCAGTCCTTAGTAGCAGGTCTCAGACTTGTAACATTACCCTGTGGTGTGACTCACGTATATATATCGTTACATAGTAAAATATGTTGAAGACACACTGTGGTCAGATTTAACCTTTCAAACATACCGCCATCTGGTCCAATCCAGTACTGTGTTCCATATGTCCCAACTGTTTTAAACAAAATTGGAATCTGCCTCTGCTCGGAGATCACCTGGTACTAGTCTCTACCTTTTATTTATTTTATTTGCCAATGTGTGTTCCCCATTTAATATTTGTATTCATTCACAATATTTGTTTATTGTGTGGTACTTGTTTTAAAGTCTTCTGATGTGTTTGCATTTTCAGCTCTGTTTTACTCCAGGTGAATTTAGAGGCCTTCGTTGCTCATCGTTCAAGGGCTCATTGCTGATGGCCAATGGAGTATATTTGCTCTCCGAGGGTGACCCATTGACTCCGGACATTACAGCAAAAGATGACACTGCACATGCCTTAATACACCTTAATACCAGCACCCAAAATAAAGCTCTAATAGTGGAACATCGCTAATAAAACAATTGGAGTGTTCCTGCTCTACTTTTTGAGACCTGCCTTAGAAATACTCTTAACATTTTAGCATTTTGTAGCCTTGCAGTCACTTTTTAACTACCCAGTCGAGTATATAACCTGGCTGCTGCTTTGCTGATCAGGCATCAGCCGAGATGAGATCACTCCTTCCTTACACTCCTAACTTGGATTTCACAGCCGCCCCTCATCCTCAAACAAGACAGCTGAACTAGTCTTCATAGTTCCCTTTCTGTGCACTGAATCTTCCATGTCTCAAACTCCATCCAATTCAGAAATCAAAAGGGCTTTAGAAGCCAGCCCAGATACCAACATTGAAAATGAACCCCCGGATGGTCCCAGGCCCAGCAATTACCTGATCCTTACAATATTCGCCTGTTTCTGCCCAGCGTACCCTATAAACATCGTTGCATTTGTTTTCTCTATAATGGTAAGTACCAAAAAAGTTTATTTCGGCATCCTATTTACCAATTCAAGCAACATATTCGTTGCGCTTTGAAATGATTTATCAAAAACATTTTTGGATAACATGAATTAAAAAAACAATAACTCTGTTCGGTCGTTTATGGCATTAATACTGTTATTATCAAAAATCATTTCTAGTTTTATTGAAAGTTATGAGCTAGCAAAGAGTGAAAAGCCATAAAATAAATCCTGTTGACTCAATCTTTAAATATACTTCTTTCCCCTTCATGACATCACTGAGTCCAAGTTAGAAACAGAAAGGAATGCATTTGAAAGAGATCTCGTTAGTTCTGGTTATTGGACAGTATAAAGATGCTACTTGTAGATTTTGAAGGCTTCAAGGCAACCGTCGCAAGAAATTTTAGGTGATTTTTCATAAAACCTGGCTGGATATAAAATGAAATATGTTTATGTTCTGAAAATGATGTCTTGTATTACACTTAAGAGGAAGGGCGTTTATGCATCTTTAAACAAGCATTAGCCTGAATGTAACAATAGTTATAAAAGTGAAGAGGCCACTATAACGAATTTATTAAGTGCATAAATCTCCTTACTGATATTTGCACATTAAGCAAAGGAGTCTCTCTAGTAAGAAATAAATCACAATCATGCCCCGGGCAGAAGAAAATTATTTCAACCGTAACACAAACCACAATAATCTCATAATTGTTCTGCCAATTGCACTTTTAAAAAAAGGACATTTTCATTTTATCTCTTCATTATGAGCAACACTTAAATGCATTCATAGGGTTTAAAATAAATGGTATTTTTCCCCCCAAGCATTTCATTTTTAACCTTGCACGCATAACCATGTAGATGGTCACTGTGTTTTGTCCAGTTGGCGTGAGTCACTGCAAACCAGTTGGGAAAGCGTTTATTTGTGTTTGTTTCAAGCTAGGATTGTGATATGTACTTGGCAGAGACTGATAAAATTCCAAGATCTTCACACTAATCCCCAATGTCTCTCATATATACACACATTAATTATACATATGGCGAGCTGGTAAGGGATGGGAAATGGCCTGAAGGCAAATACTCACTCAAATTATAATGTATAAGTATGCCAGCCCTAATTACCAAGCCTTTCACTTCTGTGTTTTGGGATAACGGCATATTTTGAATTCTTTATATGTGTCAAATGAAATAAATTAGAATATAATATAGACAGGAGTATTAAAATACCAGTATTACTGTTAGCAACGTATATTGCTTGTAAACCTTTGATATCCAAAAACACAGCAAGTGGTTGGCAAAGGTTCAAGGGAGCTTTAGTTTGCAAATAGATCTTATGTTTCTGTAGTTTTCACATGTGATTTTGGCATTAGGACAGAGCCCCTCTTACACCTAGCAATAAGGATTCTTGAAGACAATAATTCAATGCAAGCCATTAAGTCTTTGTGACTACTTAATACCAACTCAAGAATGAGTTGGCCAACAAGTAGCAAGAGCTGGTAATGAATAATGTAGGGTTTCCACGCTCCTCCCCTGAAATTCTCTCCTGGAGACCATTGGCCTCCATGTAGAGTCCCACAAGATTGAATGTATCACTGAACACTAGTATTTGGGAGAAGGTTTTTTCTTTTTTGTGGGCTGCCCAGTGTAATAATGAGCAACTAGGCATTGCTTGTTATTCTCCCTCTACATTTGTGTTTTCACTTAGAATATAATGTTAACGACTCTCTTGTAAATGTTAGCATCTCATATGAGGCCCTAGTTTCCTCCTGTCCTACGAGTGGATAAATATGTCAAATTGCAAATACGGTCATACTCCTGTATTTAACTGTATTTATAATCAGATGACTTCACATTTTTGAGGGTGTAACAAGTAAAGATTACTGAGGTTATGCCATTGAGTCCCCGTATTCCAAGGAAAAAGGTATTCCTTCCAGATCAGGGTACAACACTACACTGTATAATGACTATGACAATACACCCCCTTGATCCTGACATGGCATTGCCGCATATAATTATATTCTAAAAGACAAACAACTTTGTGGGTGTTGTTTGGTATGAAATTCTGAGCAAGGCGTTTAACATCCCATAATTTACATTAAACAAAAAATGGAGTCGGACAGAGCTCAAGGACAAAGGATTGGGTGCTTAGAGGCTCCGGAAACTCCTTTGATCACGTTGTAAAACTACTATGCGGTCTACCCTGGAAGATTGGGGACCAGATCATGACTCTGATGTTTAAAGGTAAGATGCAAATGGAAAACTTTTTCCTCGCCCTCAATGTCCATTTTATGACCAAGTCATTTTGCCAGCAACTCGAGTCATAATACTTCCTAAACGCAATACAGTAGCACCAGCAGATATAAGTTCCATGCTGCTATCAGCTCCAGGAGTCCATGGGGCTAAAAGGAAACGGACGTGATCTCACCAATTCGGCCAAAGTGGTAAAGAGATATGTAGAGAAACACCAGAAACTATTTGTTCCCAGTGTTCCTCTGCCCGTGGGACAAGGAAGCGGCCAACCATGCCTCTCTCTCGACCGAGGGATGTGAGGTGAGTATGGGATTTTTAGGTGGGTTTAGATTGACGTGTTGAGTGAATGTGCAGAAGTGCAATCACTTAACACCAGGGTTTGAGAAATATTATTCTTTTCAGAATAACCTGAGGGCAAATGGGGAACAAGCTCGTTCGAATATCACGTTCTAAATCTGCTAGGGGCAAATTAATGTCTCCCATACAAAGTATAGGAGATGTTCATTTACAGTAAGCAGCCACCGCATCATTCATGCTGAGTTTGACTGATTTGTGGTATTGGAGCCGAATACAGTACTTTACTCAAGGTTAGCCTTATAGAGAACTATGAGTAGACCCTGGGACTACTCCCTAGTGTGCGCTAAAATGGGGATGCTAACGGGGAATATCTGCGCCTGCATGTTTCCCCATAGCATCCCCATTTTACTGTGATATTCCGGGACAGGCGTTAGCTGCATACCTTGCCTCAGAAGCAGCGCTAACTGCTGGGATACTCGTGGTAGCGTTTCTGCATCACCGTGAGGAAACTCCATAGAGGTTTGCACTTCCAGGCCGTGAGTCCTGCGATATCTCGCTCTCACGAGGATCGCACAGCGCCGAGGAGTGATCACAGAGTGAGACTGGGAACTATTTGTTCCAAGTCTCACTCTACTCCTGACGACAAGAGCGGCGGATCGGGCCACTGTTTTCTCCGCGTGATGAGAGGTGAGCATCAGACTTATTGGGGTGTTTTTTGGGGTGCTAAATGATTTTGCAAATGTGGAATCATGTAACACCAGCTTTTAGGAGTAGCTAAAAATTTACTTTGCACGGCCCTGTGGTTATTAGTGCTAGCGCTTTGTAATACCATACTTATCAAAATACTAATTACTGATTGCGCTCCCTATGTTAAGTATAGGATGCATAAAGTACAGTAAGCTCATGGAAGCTAGCGTAACAACTGATGCGCTAAGTGATTATTAAGGATTTAGTGTCAGGAGGGCAATACCGGGGGACATGCATTAAAGTCACTTGTCTTCGTGGTAACGCTTACATATCCAAACGCTAACGTTAGCGTTCACTAGGGAATAATGCCCACTGTGTTTTGGACACATTGGGAGATCAGCATTTTCTCACATTCTACAATGATCAACATGTACAATACCGTAGAACAGGGATTATGGGACATTTTTGGATTCCATTTCAGGTAACAGAATCGCAATGATTGGCTTAGCATCTTCCTGGTCTCAGCAGAGTTCACTAGAGAAATGCAATCCTTAGGAATTTGTAGCAAATGTAGGGAATGTGAGTATCTTTCATATTTTAATCTGTATTTATTTTTTTACTAAACTGGGGGGAGGTTCGTCTATTGAATGAAAGTACAATTACAATTATTTCTGCCTCAGTATTACCTCAGTAGACCTAATATTCAATACAGAAAACATACATAACATAAAACAAAGCTGACCCAGATCCATTGATGTTTTATTTGGCATCCTGTTATTTCATACCAGTTCCTTCTTTTCCTTCCTGTTATCTGTAGTTCGTCTCTTACTATACACAATAAGAAAATTTGGCTTGTGTGAATAGTTTGGTCCACATTGTTTTGGTGATTTGTACAAACCTAATTTCATTCATGCCTCAAATCAGGTTAGCAGAAAATTCAGTTCAGACTACCGGAATTGCTAAATTAACAAGTCACAACTGTGCAAATACTAGGTAGTGCAAGAGTTAATTAATTGGGTGCTGGCCATCACTTACTAACCAGCAGCCACTTTTAAAAAATAAATAAAAACAATAATTTAAATAAATGCATAGGAGAGTCATAATTACTCCACAACACTATAGGGGTTATTCAAAGAGAGCCAAACTGGCCCCGAAATTGCACCGAACGGTGAATTTCCCTGTACGGTGCAATTTCGGGGCCATTCGGCTACTCAAAAGCTGGCAATTCTCCAAATATTGGCGAATATTGGCAAATTTCCAGCGAAAAGAGAAGCAATGGTTTTTCTATTCAGAGAACATCGAACAGCACCGAAATGTCAGTGAAATGCCCTGATGTTCTTTGGTTTTATTCAGCAGGTTTATTCAGGCGAATCCCATAGGCTTCAAAGTTAAAAATATTCCTTTTTTCTATTCAATATCTATTAAATCGTTTATTATTTTAATTTGCAGCAAAAAGTCTCTTTTTTGGGGGGTTAGGCAATTTTCTGGATTTTTTTTGACAAATTTTTTATTTCGAATTTTTTTCTTAAATAGCTTCTTTCGTTTTTTAAATTTTTTTATTATAATTTGACAAAGACACAAAACAGCAAATAAAATAGTGGCCGCACAGGGCCAGCCCATCAAGTCTCAAAAATGAGACAACACACATCAATAACAGGAGAGTCATAGAGAGTCACAAATTCTTAAATAAAAACAAAGGGGGGGTATGAGTGAAAATAACAAAAGCTGGGGGTGTTGCCATAGTCGCAAGTACGCATCAAGAGGGTGTACAGGACAAAACAAAAGAAAAAAAACCTACTTGAAGGGTGGGGAGAAGAGGGAAAACGGGGAACTGCCCAGGAATGTGTGGCATTGCCCTCTCACTCCAACAGCCAAAAAGACAGCTGGAGGCCAGGCAAGAGGCCACATGGCTGAGGGGTCCGGGGCCACAATGAGTGGGCAGAGCCCCGGTAGCCACCCAGAATGGTGTGCCCGAACCGACCATGTTCCCCCACTTAAATAATAATAACAAAAAAAATAGATAAATAATTAAAAAGGGAAGGGGGAAAAAGTACCCGGACCCCAAAAAGAACAACATATGGCTAATTCCAGGCATAAGTTCTCAGGATAAATAAAAAAAACACAAACAAAAAACCCAGTCTAAAACATATGTAGAAAGAGTCAGCAAAAGACATAAAGGACAATAAAAATATGCTTCTAAATCAGACTCCACCGAAGAAATCACTACTCGGGGTAACACTCACTGGGTCGGCGGTTGATTGAGGGTTCGTTTCAACCAGTGTCCAGAAACGAGGGCACAAACTGCACAGGCAGGGCAGCGCTGGGGGAATTCGGAGACACAGGCCCTCCAAACGCAGAGATGGTGCAGGAGACTCGCAGGGTGAACAAGCCACAGGGACCCCCTGCCACCACGCTATCCGGACCCCAAGAGAAAAGGTATGCAGCTCCACCACAGAGGCCGGCACAACAAACCCAGACAGCATCTCCTCCTCAGGCAACATCGAGGCACCCCTCACCACTGCCGTGCACCATCTGGGGACTTCAAGGGACATCACCGCCTCAATGATCGTCACCCTAGTGGGTGACCAGGATCTAGCAGGTAAGTATCCATCGTCAGGACAAGTTGTCAGCTTCGGAGGCAGAGAGGCCGCACTCCAGTGCCAGGGCCAATGCAGGATTCGCCCCGGTCTGCAGTTTCCCCCACCATCATGTCATCGAGTGGGACCATATCCACTTGGAGCAGCCTCAGCTGCCGCTCCGCGATGGGCCCTAAGTGCCGCCAGCATCCATCAATACTCTCCCCTCGTCAACGGACGCTCCTCGTCCCCCAGAAGCATGGTCATCCATAAATCAAGGCCTAGCACGGCCTTAGAGTCATCGTGGGGGTTGCCGTCCCGTTGTTATTCGGCAGGCACCCCGTCCCCCGGGAGACAGGAGTTCACCATCGTCATAGCCCGAAACTGCACAGGAGGGATAGGGGCAATCCAAGAAGCGTCATGAGTCAGAGCTCCTGGGAGCTAGGCCTCAAGGCCCCAAAATGGCGGCCACGCACTCCTGCCAGGAAGTACTTGGTATCCATTTCTGCTGTCAGGATGGACCTCGAAATGACAGTCAGAACCGTGAGGTCATCAATGAAGAGTCGAGGCATCCGAGGTGAGCGTGAAAATCTGCATCCTCTCACCTCGGCAGCCAGCCACGCCCCCCTTCAACAGACCTTTTTATTATTATTCATAGGACCTTATATATTTCAGGTTTTTTCATCCAGTAGTTTTTTTGCAAATAGCTATTAAAAGTGGCAGTGTTTTTTTTACCCCGTTCGTCGGCTTGTTGGCTTTTTCCAGCAGCTGGTCGGAGCTCTGTTCGGCGGATCATCAGCTTTTTTCAGATGTGTTTTGGTTTTTTCAGCGGTTTTGCAGCGTTTTTTCTGATTGATGCGATGGTTTTGCAACGTTTTTTCTGTTTGATAGGTGGTTTTGCGGCGGGTTTTCAGATGCATTCGCCGGATTTTCCCTGCACTTCGGGGACGCTGTAGTGAATGCTGAATTCACCTCAGGGTCGCAGAATTTGATTCCCCGAAGTGCAGGGAACAAAAAAAGCACAGAAATTTCAGTGGAATATCGGTGCTCTTTTGCATAACCATCTATGTGACCCTGCTTGACATGGCACCTTAGGTATATCATTTAAGTTGGCTACCCAGCACTTCAGGGGTTAAAAGAGTAACAACCAAGCAGCTATTGTTGGCCAGTCAGTAATATTGAGGGGATGCCAGTATGG
>RXON01003796.1:0-33913 GCA_009667805.1 Leptobrachium leishanense
CTGCGTTCGTCTGACCCCAGCCTAAGATCAGGGTTGGAGTACCATTGGTGCAATGAGTGCCACTGCACCCGGGCCCTTGAGTCCAGGGGGCCCACAATCGGCCGCTGGTGCCTCGGCTGGGCCGCCCGGCAGGCCGGGGCTTTGCCTAGGCTGCACGACTGGCTGGGGGTCCACCTAGGCGGCTGAAATCAGTAGGATATAACTGGATTGGAGACATCCAAACCAGCCAACATTTCAAATGGCCATAGAGGGATACTTACTCTTTGAGAATGTCGCTGGGGACGGGGCCAGACACTAGGCTATTCCTATATATTTTTTTTTGAATGGCATTATGGTGCGTTTGTTTCAATATCATTTTAAACAAGAACAAAGAATATTATTTATACTCATAGCTTACAGATTAAGTATTGGGGTTTTTATTGATTGCAGCTCTGTTATACACCCGCACACCCCAAAGTATATGGAGGAGCCCCCAAACACACACCTCACCAGCACATCACAAATATATGGAGGAGCCCCTGGAAAGACACCGACACACCCTGAATATATGGGGGAACCTCTAAAAAACACCTGTATATCTCAAATATGTGGAGGAGCCCCTACAAATGCACTCACGCACCCAAAATCTGTGGCGGAGCGGCTAAAAAGAGGGACATTAGGTGCAAAAAGGACTTGAAACAGGGACTGCCCTCACTAAATAGGGACACTTAGGAGGTATGACATTTATTGCTAGCAAATAAAAGGGCCAAAAGTCACAGCAATAAACCCTGGGACTTTCCCTGGAGACAGAGAAGCAAATTCCCCTAAAATCCCAACCAAGAGGTGACCGAGCAGTACAAAGCCTGGCCCTGGTTATTTTCACTCATACAGGCAGAGTATTAGATCTACCTAGTAACTGATGATTCCAAATCATTTAGATTTTTCCATTGGTTGATGGCATATTAATTTGCAAAGATGGTTCCTGCTTCTTTAGTTTCTGTTCCAGTGTAAGATGCAGGGAATGTGCTCTGTGCTGCGGCTGCTGCTGCTCTGCTGCTGTTTGTGCTGCTCTGTGACAGGTATGTAAACACATCGGGCTAAATTACAAAGGTAAAGTTAAAATGGGGACGTAACGAGGAAAATCTGTGCCTCCAGGTGTCCTCGTATCGCCCCATTTTAGCGTAATACTCCGGGGGCAGGAACGTTCTAAGCACCTTGCCCCGGATTGCAGCGCTACCCACAGTGATACTCGCGGTAGCGCTTCCGAGTATCACCTCCTGCAATCCGCAGGAGTCCATGGAGGCGTGCGCTTCCGGGCCGCGAGCTCAAGTGAGATTGCGCAGGGCTGCGGAGGGACACTGGGAACTATTTGTCCCCAGTCTCACTCTGCTCGCGGTCAGAAGAATGCGGCGAATCGGCCCACAGGTCTCACCACGGGATGAGAGGTGAGTATTGGATTTATTGGGGTGTTATAAGGGGTGCTAAATGATTTTGCAAAGGCGGAATCATTTAGCACCAACTTTTACATGTAGTTAACATTTTGTCAAGTACATCGCTGGGTAATTAGTGCCGGAACTTTGTAAAACCTTACTTATCCTAACGCTAATTACTGATTGCGCTCCCCGTGTTAAGTATAGAATGTGCAAAGTACCGTAAGCTCGCGCAATCACCGAGGGTCTAAGTGATTTCTGACGGGTTTAGCGTCAGAAAGGTAATATGGGGGGCATGGCTTTTTTTACATGGGGGGGTTATATTACATGGGGGTATTATATTACATGGGGGGGGGTTATATTCCTGTCCAGGGGGAGTGAATTCAAGTTCCTTTTTTGCTTAATCAGGGAAATCTAAGAATTCAAATCCGTTGTTTAACAATACAATGGAAAGCTGTGTTAAATATTGCCTATTTATAAAGGTGTCAGGACTTGCTGCAAAATATGGGGTGCTGAGTATAGTGTGCTGAGTATGGGGTGCTGAGTATGGGGTGCTGAGTATAGTGTGCTGAGTATAGTGTGCTGAGTATGGGGTGCTGAATATAGTATGCTGAGTATGGGGTGCTGAGTATAGTGTGCTGAGTATGGGGTGCTGAGTATAGTGTGCTGAGTATAGTGTGCGGAGCATGGGGTGCGGAGTATAGTGTGCGGAGCATGGGGTGCTGAGTATAGTGTGCTGAGTATAGTGTGCTGAGTATAGTGTGCTGAGTATGGGGTGCTGAGTATAGTGTGCTGAATATAGTGTGCTGAGTAAGGGGTGCTAAGTATAGTGTGCTGAGTATAGTGTGCTAAGTATTGGGTGCTGAGTATAGTGTGCGGAGCATGGGGTGCGGAGTATAGTGTGCGGAGCATGGGGTGCTGAGAATGGGGTGCTGAGTATGGGGTGCTGAGTATAGGGTGCTGAGTATGGGGTGCTGAGTATAGGGTGCTGAGTATGGGGTGCTGAGTATAGGGTGCTGAGTATGCTGTGCTGAGTGTCCACAGTGCATTTACAGAAGTTAAAGGGACTCATTCCTGCACCGTATAATATTGTTCTTCTATTGCAAACTCTGGATATAATGTCCTGTGCGCATCCTGCTAACCAAGGGATATAAACATCCGTGTAATTATATTTACCAGCATGCTTTGTGTGTTTGGCCTCGCTCTCTCTCCTTTGCTGACTGGCAATAATGGATTCGAATCTCCATATACTGTATCTGGTAATCTCTTATTTTAGTGTATTTAATTGGTCTGATGGTTCCATTAAAATGCACAAAAATAAAAGATTACCACTGTATCTCACGGATCTCAAACTACGACCCTCAGTCTCAGATGATTCTGAACTACACCTCCCTTGTTTCTCTGGTCATTTATTGCCTTCAAAGAATTCTGGGAATTGTAGGTAAAATACATGTGGGGCCACAGTTTGAGATCCCTGCTGTATCTTTTTATCAATGGTGCAGAGGTGAAAAGCGATACACCATTTGTCCGTTGTGTCCCGCCCCCGCGGTTCCGTTCTCAGAATAGCTCCACCCTCACTGTGCTGGAATGAATGGAAAGCAGTGGCAGGAGCTTGATGGAGATGCAATGTTACTGCTGTTATATTTGCATTCTCTAATAATTCATTCAGTAAACTCTGAAAATGGCATTTTATGGAATTCCCAGGCTCGCAGCTTTGTGATTTGTGTGTATTTTATGTTAATACTTTCTCTTCTGAGTTAGTTTCGAGTTCGTCGGGCATATGTGCGCCCCTACAATAGCAAAATGACACGTCACCCCTCTGGGAAATTAGATTATTTTTTGTAGTTTTAAAACACACTCAAGGTTTTTTTATATGACATTTGATCCCGGCTCTTTTTCTGTATAAAGGGTGAGATGGTGCAAATGGGTAAAATATAACACAAATTTAGCTTCATAATATATAAAAAAATCAAATAAAATGGGCATAGAATCTTCGTTTTTGTTCTCCTTCACTGATGAAGCATTGCATTCCATTGAGTCTTCCTCTATCCCTCTGTTAGCTGATCTCAGTCCTCTTCTCCTCTCCTTTCCCAGCTCAGCAGTGCACACAGCACACAAAGCCTCAGCAGAATCTCCTTTAATCCCCGCTTCTAGTTTTGTAGTCCCATCTGCACAGGGAAGACGTCCACGGCCTGTTGAATAAATGGGATTAACTCATTGTAGACAGAAATAAGTAAATCTGTTCAGTTGCTTAAACAGACTGGAATTATTACGTCTCACTTTAAAAACACTAGAATGCGCCGTTAATTGTCTGATTTGTGCAGATAGCAGGGATAATTCATTCTGGTTACAGGGATGTTTATCATTTCTCTAAATTGTAGCAGATGATGACTTCTGGTCCCAAGGATGGCTATAAATATGGTAGATGCCATGCGCATGGTGGCCATCTTGAACCAAGTGTCCAAAAAACTTTATTTGCAAAGCCTGTCATTATTTATACAGCTTGATCATATTCATCAGGGCGGTGAAATAGTGATATAACGTTATTACCTCTCACCGCCTGAGAGACCTGTCATACCACGGCTATCTTGCATTTTATTATGTATTCCATGTTGGGGCCAAAGTTGACACCCAGGGGGGATGACGATATTCTATATTACAGGGTTCGTGATCGAGGAGTTCACGTTGTGCAGTTTCGGCGATGACAAGGGCGGGAATGTGACATTCAATTACGTTATGGTCTTTAACCGCCAGCCTATAGTGCAGTACGATACGACTTATAAGGAATTTGAGCCAATGTCCGGCATGATTCCCAAACTGTATGCGGTGGCTGTAAATATCTGCGATAATCTTACCAACCCCCGCATGGTGGATTACATGCAAGAGAAGGAGAGGACGTGTAAGAAGGACGTGCAGGAATACTGGGAAAGCACCGAGCGAAGAACCGGTAAGTGACCAGATAGATCAATACATACAGAATATATAAAGTGACGCATGCGCACTGCCGTACACATAGAGATATAACGTCCCTCAGCAACTCCCACACTATAGAGGTCATTCACTAACCTCAGAATTGGCCTCAAATTGCATCGAACAGTGAAATTCACCGTTTGGTGCAATTTCGGGTCAATTCATCTATTTACTACGCTGTCAATTCACCAAATACAGGCAAACTGACATCAAAATTGTCCCATAGAAGACTATTGTGTCTTTTATTCACAGAACGCCGAATTACATCGAAATTCTGGTAAAATCCCATAGGTTTCAATGTAAAAAAGTAATATCTTTTTAAATTTTTATTTACAGACTGTTTTAGTATTATTTTTTGCAAAAACCCTTTTGCATCTCTTAGATGACATTTTTTTAAAAGGCGTTTTTTTCTTTATTTTCTAACACATCTCTATATTATTTTATTTAAAGGACCTTTTTTATTATTTAGGCGCATTTTTATTGATTTAAACTCGTATTAGGACTTCCTTTTTATTTTTTTTCCAGTTCGGTGTAGTTCGCCAATGCCAATTCGGCAGATATTGGCGTAATTCGGTGGTTTTCGCCAACATCCGATAACTGCTTCAACGACTCCATTTTTGTCAAAATATGGTGCCATTTGCTAAGTGGTGAATTCACTGTATTTTCAACAAAATGGAATTGTCAAAATGCGGCGAAACACAAAGCACTGAAACTACGTAGACTGGTTTTCCCCGTTAACGTTCCCATTTTAGCACCAGGCATGGAATAGAGCCCTGTGTGTAAACTAGCATTAAAATATACTTCTCTTTCTTCAAAGTGTGAAATGGTCTTTTTTTTGTACATTTTCTGGAAACCTTTATGGAAAAGAAAGCTTTAAGGAAAAATCCTCTTTTCCTACCATTATGTGTGTTCATTTTTGTTTATTTTGTACAGAGCTGCAGAATATGTTGGTGCTTTATAAATAATTGTAATTGATGAAGTGGTTTGATTTCCATATTTTTTCTTGTGGCCACTTATTCTAATGTTTCGTGGAAGCTGCAAGCTCGGTGTATAAGGCCTCGCATGAAAACCTTCATCAGACTCAGATATTATGTGCAATGCCGGGTGTACATTGCGCTCAGTTCTGTTTATATATTTCTCCATCAATAAAAACACATGTTACAAATAGGATTAGTTTGTTAATAGCTCAGTTTAACCCTTTATGTATCTTGTTCAGCTCAGTTTCTCCTCTGGTTTTATTCTCACGCTCTCTCCGTCTCTCTCGTCCGCAGTCAAACCCTCCATGAAAGTTTTCCTCCCTGAATCTATCGGTACCGAGACGCCAAATTCCCTGGTTTGCCATGTTTGGGGGTTTTATCCCAGTGATATCAGTGTGAGCTGGGTGAAAAATAACGAAATTGTGATCAGTAACACGAGCGAGGCTGTTCCTGTCGGGGATTGGACGTACCAGGTTGTGGCTCGACAAGATGTGAGAGATTCCTCGCCGGATGATGAATACACGTGTGTCGTGCAGCATCCAAGCACCGACCATCTGATGATGATGAGTTGGAGTGAGTGGAAAACGATGGAGATAACTTGTTTTTTGTGCTTTTACTGTTTTTAACACTCGCAAAGCTGGAGTCTCTTTACTTTCACCAAAATCCCTGAATATGTTTTAAAGAGATTTTATTGAATGTGATTATTCAGGACATCAAATAGAACAGAGGAGGAGAATAAAATACCGAAAAATCATCAACAAAATGAAAATAGAGGTTTAGGGTAGGGGGGGGGGGAACAAACTAGATACATATTATAGTTTGTTCCCTGATTAAAACATATTTGTATCAGCGGCCTGCACAGCCCATTCATTACAGAGTAAACGCATGATACATGTATTATTTATAAACGTACACAAACAAAATACCTTTTGTTTATAAGGATACAGTCCCTCCATTGGCTTCCTGTACTTTTCAGAATACAATTTAAGATAATAACACTCATGTTCAAAGCCCTCGTTACATTTCTTCCTTGCTCAATAAGTGCACTTCTCCTGGATCAGTTCCGCCTGCAGGTAACCTCCGCATGTTCTCTATGTCCACACACCAGTAACTCGCGCTTCCAAGACTACTTCTGAGCGGCACCGGTCCTTTGGATTGATCTACATCGCCCTATTAGACTCTGCCCTAATCTTCTATTCTAGAAATCCCTCAAAACACATTTTTTTCAGATTAACCTATCAAATTCCTTACTAATCCCTCTCCTCGCCTCATCATTAAAGGTCTCATAGATTGCTGTACGGCCATGCTTATCACCTTGGTACAAACGCTAGGACTAGCCATCCTGATCTCTAGTAAGATGGTCATTGGTATCTCCTCTTGTTCTTTTCCACCCCAACTCCATTAGATTGTAAGCTCCTGTGAGCAGGGCCCTCTATACCTCTGATCTTGGTTCCTAAGTCTGTTTGTCATTTATTAGTCAGATTCTCCATTTGTTATTGTAAAGTTCTGTGAAAACTGATGGTTTTATATAAATAGTAATAATCATGAATGATTGTTAAGAAGATTCAGAGGAGAAGCTTCAGACAGGATTAATTTAACAGCAATAGGACACACAGAGCTGCCCATATCAACACAATCAGAACTTTCCTCTAGGTACTGCAGTGTTAACCCTTTCTTGTGTCTCCTCTTGGGAATTTATTAGGGATATTTTAGGAGGTAAAGCATGAAGTGTTAATTCCTTGCTGGTAATTTATACAGAGTAATTATTAGTTTTTCCAGCTACATTTGTGTTTATTTTTTCATAATATAAAGTTTTGATTGTTTCTTTGTTGTTATTATTTAATATATGACTTTTCTGCATTATTTTAGAACAAGGACTGACTTCATCCCAGATTGTTAAATTCAGCATTTCTTCAGTTATCTTCGCTTTGGGATTAATCGCCTCCGTCTCAGGTTTTGTGATCTGGAGATGGTTCAACAGAAGTGGTAAGAGAATAAATAGCACATTATACATTCAGACACGTTTCATCCCTTCAGCCTGAATCTATAAAGATAAGAATAATATGAAGAAGAGTTTGGATAAAGATTCTTAATGGAGCCAATTAATAAGTATAATGATAGAAAATACTAAAAACGCAAAGTGAGAGGAGAGAAATAATAAATTAACAGGTAAAGGCAGAGGCAGATCCCTGGATACTGAGGGAATAACAGCAGGGATTGAGTAAATGAATGAAACACACAAGGGCGACTGAATTAAAAGGTAAAGAAGGTATATTAATGGCAAAATAATATAAAGGGACTTGAGCAATGAGATTAAGTGAATGGTTTAAAGAGTCAGTAAATGAATGAAACACCCAAGGGCGACTGAATTAAAAGACAGAAATTTTAGTAATAATAAATAATATAAGAGGACATGAGGAACGAGATTAAGTGAATGGTCTAAAGACAAGTCAGTAAATGAAGCTCTGATAGGGGTGAGGGAATGAATAGGCTTTAGAATGGGTGTGACATTGATTGGTTTATGGATGGGCGTGAAATGTGCTAATAAATGGAATTAGCTTGCCTGATTCGGGCACCCATTGGAAAAGCATAGAGCCTGGCTCTGCAATCCCAGTGACTGAAAGCAATTACATATTATTTCAAGTCCTGATGTCCTTAATCCCAGCCATTCATAGTTATAGGAGAGCAGATTTGTACAGGAGAGATCCCCCACCCGTCCACTAGAGAATGGACTTCCAGCATTTAACCTCTGCCAGGCCGTGCACAATATATAGACCAGTATTCAGTATCTTGTATTCATGTTGCATGATGTGTCTTGTGCTGTTACAGTTATTCATTTAGATGGGATTTATATTGTATAGATAGTACTTATGCTGCCTTATGCTGCCACCTAGTGGTCTTTCTGTATTGTACATGCTTTCCTTCTTTTTTCCCTCGCTTTATGATGATGCACTTCCTGTGTGTGTTTAGTTCCACCCTTCCTTCTTGTAAGAGCTGCAGCATGGTGTAGTTATCCAGCAGCACATGTATATTCATTTGCAAGTTAGGACAGTATCATCTTTTGACCGCAAAGAACATCTCATTCCATTATCTGCTGTATCCTGTGATCTGCTGTAACCTGATATATGGAATAAAGCAAGTCGTGGAAAGAAACGGTGTTTTGGTGAGTTCAGCTATCTGATAAAGATTGTCCTCGGTGATTGCATCTACTTATACAGGCCAGGCATAGAGGTCTCTGCAAGGGATAAATCGCTATACAACGATCGGAGTCAGAATAGTCAAAAGATGTGTAGAATCCTACAGACTGCTACTATATATGTGTGTGCTTAATCTGCAATCAAGCTCAGTGCCATCGGCCATTTTATGGAAGCACATGTGTGTGTGTTTAATCTGCAATCAAGCTCAGTGCCATCAGCCATCTTGGGGAAGCACATGGTCGCACAAGCTTACTGCATCTCACTAAGGCTAGGGTCAGACTGAGGCAGTGCGAACGCGCGTTCTGGCGCACATAATCACGGCCGCACTAGCAGCAGATGACAGGCAATGACGGCCAATATACGACGTACGGTCGCACAAAAGTCCGGCCGCGCAACGCAAGTGGAAAATGAACGCATTTTTTCGAGAACGTTAAACCGCTGGTACTGACGTACAGAGTGCGCTGCGGCCGCATAGCAGCGTGTGTGCGTGATTAGGAGACGTCAGACGCTGCTAGTGTGCGGCCAACATAACGTTCAAACAGCCGGATTTCCCTAGACTTCTTTTTACCCCATCGTCATGAAATACGTCCAGAATTGCGCATCGTCTGACCACTTAAGCGTATTCCGTGAAAAAATGCGTGCGCACGCATCGACGTACATTTTGACGGTGGCCGCAGAAAATGCGCTCATCTGTCCCTAGCCTTATACTGCATCTCACTGAATATTGAAAACGGTTTCTCTGCATTTAACTGTGTTACCTGCCTGTCTAAGCTGCCGTTCATCTTCTTAAAGAGACAGTACTATTTTTGCAAAAACGTATAAAATGACCAGACGAGGTTCTGTGCACTCTATTATGGCTGAACCGACGCAGATTCATCATGTCCCTGAACCCGCAGACGTACAAGGAGCAGATTCTGCAGAGTTTTCCGAACAGAGTGTAAAACCCAAACGCACAATAAAACCAACACAGAAACTCAGAGAAAACTATGAATGCACTAGAGATGAGCTCTCCATCAATCTGTCAGACCTGTGGGACAGAACGTCACAATGCAGGTCAGTTTTACCACAATTTAACGATCACCCAGCTGAATTAAGAGACTCTATAGATCGTCTGTCTGCTGCATATAAACGTTACCAGAGGCTGTCAGAAAAATACACAGACTTCTTGCAGGACTCTAATATGGAAGACTTTTCAGCAGAACTGACCAAGACTGATGCACTAAACCAACAAAGAGACCTCCTAGTGCAAGTTGCCAAAGAAAGGGCAGAATTCCGCATTGCTCAACTGCAAGAGACCAGATCGCACAGATCCACATCAACCAAGCACACTGCACATTATCCAGATCCTCTCGCTCCAGACATTCAACGTTAAGCGACAAGCTAATAGAGGCCCGCGCTGAAGCGGAGTCAAAGAAAGTGCAAAGCTCCTTTGCTAAAAAACCAGCAGAGTTAGAAGCTCACAGCAAAGTCCGACAAGCAGAGTTAGAAGCCCGACAAGCAGAGTTAGAAGCTCACAGCAAAGCCCGCCGAGCAGAGTTAGAAGCTCACAGCAAAGTTCGCCAAGCAGAGACGGAATCCCAAATCAAGATTCTGCAAATGGAAAAGGAGGAAGCAGCTGCCGTAGCGAGGCTGAAGGTCCTTGAAGAAGCAATGGAACAAAGTACTAATGCAGACTGCCCTATCCCAGCAGAACTGGAAGACCCAGTCGAACGCACTAGTGAATACGTATTAAGACATAACATTTGCAACAATACACAGTCATCTCCTGTACCTCCTCCCAACACTGTTCTGACTCTCAATGCAGAGACCTCTCAGCTCCAAATGCCTGAGCCTCTTCCAGTCCACAACACAAGAACATCTACGCAGCAAATCACATCAACTCATTCTGCCAGCAAGGTGAATCCCAGTGACAAGCCGCAGCTCAAGCCGCAGCCAGCAGAAGCCTTAGAGACTACACCAAAGTTAAACGTTCTTGCAACGCATTTTATCCTGGTAAACCTCACCCTTCATCACCAGAGAACTTTAACACCCAAGCGGTTCCTCAAGTTACTTTGGCACCAAAGAGTGAGAGATCAGACTTGACTGACTTCGCCAGATATATGATACGCCGAGAGCTCATTAACACAAGCCTCTCAAGGTTCGACGACTGTCCAGAGAGCTACAGGGCCTGGAGATCAACCTTCAAGGCTGCTATTGCTGATCTGAACCTTACTACCAAGGAGGAACTTGATTTGCTCATAAAGTGGCTGGGGCCAGAATCCACAGATCGCGTGTTAAAAGACTGAGAACAGTACATGTTGACCACCCGGATGCAGGTCTCGTTGCTGCGTGGGCAAGACTTGAGCAAGCTTACGGCAGCGCTGAAGCCATAGAAGGCGCTCTGTTCAAGAGACTGCAAAACTTCCCAAAAATAGGTAACAAAGACTATCGCAAGCTCCAAGAACTGAGTGATCTCCTCATGGAGCTAGAGTTGGCAAAGACAGACCCACGTCTACCTGGACTAAGCTTCCTGGACACTGCTCATGGTGTCAATCCAGTGGCGTCTAAACTGCCATACGGCCTGCAAGAGAAATGGGCGCAATACGGCTCAAGATACAAAAGAGACTATAACGTATCCTTCCCTCCATTCTCATATTTTTGCAGGTTCATCAGCGAACAAGCCTGGACAAGAAACGATCCCAGCTTCAGCGAAACCAACTTGCCAGCTTCATCATCATCACCAGCATCCTCATCAAGGTATGATAACACAGCGGCTACACGTAGAGACTTTAATAGAGCAATATCTGTTAAGAGGACAGACATCTCACCACCCGTGTCCTCTCGTGCAAACCAGAGGGATTCAGGTGATAGCGATAAAGACCCTAATCGTCAGTGCCCTATTCACAAGAAGCCTCACCCTTTAAAGAAATGCCGTGGCCTTAGGACAAAGACTTTACAAGAGCGTAGGGAGATTCTTCAAAAACTTGGGGTATGCTACAGGTGCTGTGCCTCTTACGGACATTTTGCTAAAGACTGTAAAGTTGTCATCAAGTGCACAGAATGCAGCAGCGATAGACATGTTATGGCTATGCACCCCACTCCACTTCCAGACAACCCACAGCAGCTACCTACCTCTGCACCTGTCTCAAATCATGGCGGGGAGCAACAAGGTAATGCTCCGACTATAGGGAATATTTCTTCTTCATGCACGGAGGTCTGTGGAGAAGGCTTAGATTACAAATGCTGTGCCAAGGTATGCCTAGTCAAGATATACCCAGAGGGTCAACCTGAGAAAGCCACGAAGATGTATGCCATATTAGATGAACAGAGCAACAGATCGCTTGTTAAGCCTAAATTCTTTGAGATCTTTGGCATAAAGGGACATGCAACACCATATACTCTCAGAACCTGTTCTGGTCGCGTAGAGACTTTCGGCAGAAGGGCCAACGGGTCTATGGTCTCTCACGTCAAGGGGAGAGAGGGAATACTCCTACCAACATTAGTTGAATGTGACCAGATACCAGATGAAAGGGAAGAGATTCCTACTCCAGAGGCTGCATATCACCATCCGCACTTAAGGCATCTTGTAGATGAGATTCCAGTAATGGACATGAATGCTGAAATCTTGGTCCTGCTAGGAAGAGACCTTCTCAGAGTACATAAAGTACGCGAACAGTGCAACGGACCTGACGATGCCCCTTATGCACAAAGACTTGACCTGGGCTGGGTAATAGTGGGCAATGTATGCTTGGATAAAATGCGCACGTCATCTGAGATCCACTCATTCAAAACTCACGTGTTAGGAAACGGACGTGTATCCCACTTCAAACCGTGTCCTCACCATTACGACGTAAAGGAGAAGCCTCTTGACATTATCTGCGTGTCCGACGTCACTCCTATCCTCTGTGATGACAACCTAGGTACCACAGTGTTTTGTACTACAAGCGATGACAACAAAACAGCTTTATCAGTTGAAGACAGAGAATTCATCAAAGTAATGGACAAAGAATTCTTCAAGGATGAGTCTAACAGCTGGGTAGCACCATTACCTCTTCGTGCTGCAAGGGTCAAACTCCCAAACAATCGTGAACAGGCTTTATCCAGAGTCAAGTCACTACAACGAACACTAAAGAACAGACCTGAAATGAAGGACCATTTCATCGCCTTTATGAAAAGGATCTTTGACAATAATCACGCTGAGCCAGCTCCACCTCTTCGAGAACATGAGGAGTGCTGGTACCTGCCTTTCTTCGGAGTGTATCATCCACGTAAGCCAAAACAAATCAGGGTAGTATTTGACTCCAGTGCCAAGCACCAAGGCATATCCCTGAACGATGTTCTTCTTACTGGTCCTAACCTGACTAACAACCTCGTAGGTGTACTCATGAGGTTCAGAAGGGAGCCAGTCGCCACACGCTGCTACACTTCAGCTTCTCTTGCTACAAGTCAGAGAAAGGAACTTCACATCTTCTCAGATGCATCTTCTGACGCCATAGCAGCTGTCGCCTACCACAAGGTCCGGAATTCCTGCTGGATCATCCAGAAGAAACAACAGCTGACGTCTTTGGTCTGCAAAATCCTGACAAAGATCCAGATATTCGTCCTGAAGTTAAAACTCTTGTCACTAGAACTGCACAAAGACTCGTCTTGGGCTGTCAACGCTTTGAACGTTTCTCCATCGCGAGAAGCATCTGCCATAATCAATTCTAGACCACTTGTTCCAGTGTCTACAGATCCAGAGAACCCAACCATCCTTACTCCAGGTACTCTTGTTACCCAGAAACTCGGGACTGTTCCTGTTCCACCTGGAAACTTTAAAGCAGGAAAAATGTGCTACGACCAGTGGAAGCGAGTACAACACCTTGCCAACTGCTTCTGGAATCGTTGGAAGATGGAGTATCTTTCCACTCTGCAAGGACGCAGGAAATGGCAACGCCTGAACCCGGACGTTCAAGTTGGAGATCTCGTTCTCCTCAAGGACCAGCAAGCCGAAAGGATAGAGTGGCCTATGGGACTTATTAAAAAGAGCATCTCTAGCGATGATGGTAAGGTACGTAAGGTGGAGGTGAAGGTCGCAAGACAAGGAACTGTAAAGACTTTTATCAGACCTATCACGGAACTTGTTTTGCTCTTACCGCTTGGAGACTGAACTTACTTAGGTTTTCAAGACATCTAGCAAATTACACTGTCGTTATTTGCGCTTGCATAACTACCGTTATGATGTTTATATAGTGACATTTTCAATGCCAGACGGGGAGTGTGTTGTTACAGTTATTCATTTAGATGGGATTTATATTGTATAGATAGTACTTATGCTGCCTTATGCTGCCACCTAGTGGTCTTTCTGTATTGTACATGCTTTCCTTCTTTTTTCCCTCGCTTTATGATGATGCACTTCCTGTGTGTGTTTAGTTCCACCCTTCCTTCTTGTAAGAGCTGCAGCATGGTGTAGTTATCCAGCAGCACATGTATATTCATTTGCAAGTTAGGACAGTATCATCTTTTGACCGCAAAGAACATCTCATTCCATTATCTGCTGTATCCTGTGATCTGCTGTAACCTGATATATGGAATAAAGCAAGTCATGGAAAGAAACCGTGTTTTGGTGAGTTCAGCTATCTGATAAAGATTGTCCTCGGTGATTGCATCTACTTATACAGGCCAGGCATAGAGGTCTCTGCAAGGGATAAATCGCTATACAACGATCGGAGTCAGAATATGTCTAGACATGTGGATTCCATGACTCTTTTTTCTTTGCCTCCAGGTTACATTCCGATCCAAGGATACAATGATGGAGACTCAATTTTCACAGGTAAGGGTTAATAGAGATATACCGCACATATTTACAACGGTTCTATGGAGGGTTAACCCCTTCACCAAGTGATTTTCCAAAAAAACACAATCAGGAACCTGTGTTTTTTTTTTTTTTTTTTTTAGAAAATCCTATTTATTTAATTGCACAGTAATATATATTTGGGAATATTCCCCATGTATTCCTTATTGTAATAACCGATTCACAGGCAGGTGCTGAAATTGATTTTCAGATAAGAAAAAAATTAAAGAGAAAATAATCGCAAATATCAGTTTGATCATGCAGGTTCAATGTAACAAGACATAGAAATGAAGAACTACTGTGTATCCATGTCAATTTATTTTTTAGCCGTACAACATAGATCAGCAGACCGGAAGCCCATGTGAGTCTCGCAGCCGCCCCCCCCCCCAGCACAGGATGCAGAAATCTCACTTCCTCATTATCCAGCCTGAAATAAATTGTATATTAACCCATTCATTATTCAGACTCCCACATGACAAGACGATCTCTGCTGTGAGTTGTAGTGGTTTCCAGGTTGGAGCGTCCCATCAGTATATATGAACCCATTGCCTTTCAATGACTGATACTGATGGCAGCATTACCCTCCATTCCTCTATGGGTGTGATGGAGTGAGTTACACAGGCTGCCTGGCATGAAGAACACATGTCTGCTTAGACGAACGCAGTGATCACATCCGTGTTGCCGCACAGTTTAACGTCCGTCGTAGCTAGCATAGAATCATCAATAGAGATCTATACACGAAGTATGTGCGCACCGAACTGCACACGCACAATGCACGTGGCAAACGGACGCAAGTTAGGCAAGAACGTAAAACCACTAAGATGGACACACAGACTGCGCCACGTTCGCATAGTGGCCTGTGTGCGTTATGCTGCGACATCAGATGCAGTGCATTTGCGACGTCCATAAAGTTGACGCTTAGAGGGTTTTATGGTCTGGCTGACTGTATCTGTATTTTAATTATAATTAATTTTATTTCCCATAACTCCCTTTTTTGTGCTACATCCATTAAACAAAACGGACCGCGTGGTGTCTACAGTATCTTCCGTCAGTACGTCCGTCCGTTATGCACGCAGAGTGCGCTCAGACTGCATTCATCTGATATTAGCCTCATACTAACCATCTCTGACTCCTGTTTGTTTGTTTGTTTGTTTGTTTATTTATTTGAGGGATCTGTCCATCATTTAACGCTGCCATGATTATATTAACCAAGAGAAATAATGAGGGTAAGTTTGGATATTTCCACATGTTGGATGTTTCTGTGATCATTGAAGATATTCCCCGGTCTGTTTGTGTAACAATATATCTGTATTCTGCAGGTCCCAGCGCACTTTCTCCTCATCGCAGGACGCCTGGAGTTTGAGGCTGAAACTGAAGCTGCGTCTGAGACGACAAGCGTCCTCTGTCCTTCGTCTGAATTAAAAAATGCAGGATGTGTCCGGGGCGCTGTATGGAATCCATAGGAAGAACATATCCCTCTCCCTCTGTTAACCTAATCTACACTCACTGACACCGTGACACACACACACAGCCAGTGTTTATCCAGACACAATCCTCTGTTACTGTCCCTATGTGTGAACTCGCGCCTTCTGCATTAATATTCATAAACATGTTTCAAGGTAATATTCACCCTGAGCTCATAGTATTAGCCCCAATAAATGTAGTTAGGATTCCCTGTACATATGTGTATTTGTGTGTTTTGTGTCACGCTAATGCAGTATTGGCAAATCACAACATGGACTGAACATTCACCTTTATTCAGATCTGAATCGCTGTCAGGGCTCAGCAGAGCAAACGCTTTGTTTTGGTGATAACGATAATGTCACATTTGGTAATAAACAGGCCCAAAATGCATTGATATTCTGTATTCAACGTGTTTCTGCAGCCTAAAGAAAAACATGTTACATCCGGGGGCAAGTACTAAAAAATGAGGTGTGGGAACTCACAAAGATTTCTGGTCACCAATTAACACTTGTCATCTCACACTTAACACAAACAGTTAACAAAAACACACTCAAATCTGATATATTTATGTATATATGTGGATTTCAGGAAAACTATGTGACGATTACTATATTTATTGTAACTTGACAGGAAAAGATATGCTTGGACACCTGAATACAAGCTTTACAGTGTGTGGGACCAATGGGAACTCCGTTACCTCTGCAAAAATAGTGGAGGATTCGCATGCAATCCTGCTCGACTTGACCCCTGGTTACATCTGGTTCCTGGGAAAATGTACAAAAGTAAACATTCTGTTTATGAGAGCGCTGTCCCTTTTATCTTTCCGGACGAGACGATAAGTCTGTCGCAAAGAAGGGTAGAAGCCACTCTCTACTTGGCTCAAGGCACTTCAAGCCAGAGCCTGGATATACGAGGCTCTGGAATTCGTAAGTGCAATACCACTATTTTCCTTGCACTTTGCACGAATTGAAACAGTATTGCACTATCTTCTCTTTTCTCTCCTTTGTTTTGTATATTGGAGCACACCAGTGACCATAAGAGAATTGACAAAGAGAGGAACAATAAGAAACCATCACTAAAAACATCAGATCCATAAGTACTTTGAATTTGCCTTATTTGTGGCACAACCAACTTAAAACAGGACTCGAAATAAGCCTGTCAACCTCATTGAACTTTAGATTTTTAGCACGATCAGCATTGTACTGCACTTTATGCACTATATGCACTTTATTTAAGATTCATTAACTAATTTGCACAATTGTGTTATCGAGACACTTTAGCACGAGAGCACTTTATACTGTGAAGAGTCACAATTATACTGTTTTTGTATGATCTACTCTTGAAATTTAAGAAAACACATGTGGGTTTAAGGCTGGGGTCAGACTAATGCATTTTTAACGTGCGTTTAGGCGCACTTAATCACGGCGCAGTAGCAGCAAATGACAGCCAATATACGAAGTACGGCTTAAGTAAAGTGTACACGAAAATGTACGCATGAAAATGCGCGTCGTCTGACCGTTTTCGCGCATTCTGTGAAAAAATATGTCAATGCGTTCGGACGCACTTTTTGACGGTCGCTGCGAATAATGCGTTCGTTTGACCCTAGCCTTAGAGAATCGCAGTGTATGGAGTCACGGTTATTGTAGTAGCTTGTCAATTCTAGCTAAAGTGCGCCTGTCATGTCTGTGTAATGTGAGCAGTGGAGCTGTCCTATAGTGCCGCCCTCTGCTTATGCCATGAAGCCAATTGAGTGCAATGTGCTGATCAGCCAACAAAACCGCAGCGACGCACAATGACCCTCTTTCAGTGACACCTATAAAGAAGGAACATGGCGGCGCCCGGCATCGAGGCTGTGTAGGCGCAGTTAGTAATATCCTGTCAAGGGATGAGATCGCATTGATCATTATGATCCTATAACTCCATCATTTGATGAGGCAGCTGGGAAACTTAACCCATTGCCTGCAGCTTCACTTTAATTATAACTGATAAAACTAATTGTAACCGTTGAATTGTTACGACGGACGTCAGTCGGGTCCACAAGGCACATGTCTCCATAGGAGGCTCAGGCTTTGTAGAGCTGTGCGCACAGCAAGGTGGGCACGTGGGTGTTGGTGCGGAAAGAATGTCCATTCTCACAGACTTTTTTTCGCATGCCGTCTTCCATGTGGCGCCGACCTCACACAACACACAGATTTAACGGTAGGCTGTCCTCTCTGCTCGCTGTTGTCCCTCGGCCTGCGGCACGACACAGCTCCTGTGGGAATCATTTGTAATTTGGTTAGTCATACAAACACTCAGTGGATCTTTCATAGCTCCTCGATGAGTATCCTGTCAGATGAAGCGCGAATAGAATAATATTCATCAGTCCAACGAGCGAATCGAATTGCTTGCACCACCAGGTTAAGAATAGCTTCTCCCCCGATATCTGGCAACAATAACACAAGTGATACCTTTAGGCTAGGGTCAAACAAACGCATTATTAATCACAGCGACCGTCAAAAAGTGCGTCCGAACGCATTGCCGTATTTTTTTCACGGAATGCGCGAAAACGGTCATACGATGCGCATTTTCGGGCGTGATTTTTTACGGATCGTCAATAAAACCCTTTTTGCGTCTGGACGTTATGTTGGCCGGACATTAGCAGCGTCTGACATCTCCTAATCACACACAATCGCCGCTAGCGGACGCAGTGCACTCTGTACGTCAGTACTAGTGGTTCTGCGTTCTCGAAAAAATGCGTTCATTTTCCACTTGCGTTGTGCGGCCGTACTACGTATATTGGCCGTCATTGCGCGTCATTTGCTGCTACTGCGGCCGTGATTAAGTGCGCCTAAATGCACGTTAAAAATGCGCTAGTCTGACCCCAGCCTTAACAGTAACAAAGAAACCAGTTACACATTCCCAAGACACTGAGGTCTCATCATTGGACAGTCTGACTTATTAATTTAAGCTGTTCATTGTACTGGATAAGTAATATTTCAAAACAGACTAACATACAACAAATAAACACTTGTTATGTTCCAGTCGGGTGATCACAACTATGGGAATCATTTAATAGGATTGCTTCCACTTTGCAAATCACCCTAATTAACCCAAGGTTCTAGCCCTTCCCATGATGTGTTAATCTGTTTATTTGTGTTTTGTTTTTAATAGTTTGCATTTTATTACTTTGTATTTCTGTAACAACTGTAACCACTCACTGTTCTCGAACCCAGGACATACTTGAAAACGAGAGAAATCTCAATGTATCCTTCCTGGTAAAATCCTTTTCAAATAAATAAAATAAATAAGTGGCACTGGTCAGTGATTTCTGGCAGTGAGGCTTTAAAGGGACAGTACCACTAACATAAGCTGTAACTAGATTACTTGTGCAATAGAAAAAAACACATTACGAGGCAAAGGTAGGTTTTTATCTCTGGTTTCCATTTTGTGGATTTTTCTCATGAGGCAACCAACATTTACCAAAATCTGAGCACAAGTCTCACTTTACAGCTGTGGTATAGGATAAAACAGTAGTGAAGAGGCAATTGGGTGGGGGAGGGAATGTATAGACCAGGCACCAGGGATCTATTGTGTTGTCTAAAATACCTGAGATGAGAGATGGCAGGTGAAAGAGATCTGATAGAGGGCTAATAACACTATACCCCCTGGTGATGTAATTTGCATACATCCCACACAATGCAATTCTTACAAGTTGGATTTTTTGAGATCTGAGTCTGACCTATTCACTCCATTCTAAATCAAATGCCACACAGTGAGGAGCAAGTGATGGAAAGATACTCAGGGTTATCCAAAGAGATCCGAATTGCTTGACAAAGGTAACCGAACGCTGAAAATCAGCGTTCGGTTGCCTTTCCTGGCCATTCGGCTATCCAGAGAGCAGGCAATTCGCCAAATCCTGGCGAATTGCCTGCACATACGGTGCCTGTTCGGTGCCTGTTCGAGGGCAGTGAAATCCCCATGAAAAAGCACTGCTTCGGCTATTCAGAGAACACAAACCAGCAGTGAAGGGTTCCCGAAATGCCCTGCCATTCGGTGGTTTAATTCGGCAGGTTTATTCAGGCGAATCCCATAGGCTTCAATGTTAAAAATATTCCCGTTTTAATTCAATATCTAATAAACCATTCATTATAAAACTCTGCAGCAAAAAGTCTCTTTATTTATAGATTTTTTAGGATACTTTAAGCATTTTTGTGATTTTTTTTTAAAAAATTTTTTAAGTTTACTTATTTTTTCTGTAACAGCCCTCTTTATTATCATTCCCTGGACCTCCTGTGTAAATTTCAGACATTTTCGCTCAGTAGTTTCTTTGCAAACAGCGTTTCATTTTCACAGATTCATACAAACGGTTTTGCTAATTTATTCACTGCCTCCTCTACGTCACAGCTGCTTCGGCTGTGTGTGATTCGGCTCCTGTTCGGCTGCTTTGCTGCGTGTGATCGGCTCCTGCTCGGGTTTTTCGAAGGTTAATCCAGATGTTTTTGCTTGTTTTCGGCGTGCATTCAGTGGGTTTTGCGGTTAGTTTTCGTCAGGTTTGCGGTGACTTTTCCCTGCAATTCGGGGACCCTGTGGTGCTTGCTGAATACACCGCAGGGTCACTGAAATGGGATCGGCAAAAGGAACCGAATTGAAGAGAACGAAAAGTCACCGAACATGCGGTGACTTTTTGAATCTCTTTGAATAACCCTGACTGTGTGTGTGTGTGTGGGGGGGAGTTTACAACACAAAATATCACACAATGGATGCGCCCAGTGACACATACAGAGGAAAATATCACACAATGGATGCACCCAGTGACACATACAGGGTTATCCAAAGAGATTCGAATTGCTTGAGAAAGGTAACCGAACGCTGAAAATCAGCGTTCGGTTACCTTTCCTGGCCATTCGGCTATCCAGAGAGCAGGCAATTCGCCAAATCCTGGCGAATTGCCTGCACATACGGTGCCTGTTCGGTGCCTGTTCGAGGGCAGTGAAATCCCCATGAAAAAGCACTGCTTCGGCTATTCAGAGAACACAACCAGCAGTGAAAGGTTCCCCTAATGCCCTGCCATTCGGTGGTTTAATTCGGCAAGTTTATTCAGGCGAATCCCATAGGCTTCAATGTTAAAAATATTCCTGTTTTAATTCAATATCTAATAAACCGTTCATTATAAAATTCTGCAGCAAAAAGTCTCTTTATTTATAGATTTTTTAGGATACTTTAAGCATTTTTCTGAATTTTTAAAAAAAAAATGAAAAGTCCGATTTTTTTTTTGATTTTTTTTTTCAGTTTACTTTTTTTTTTTGTAACAGCCCTCTTTATTATCATTCCCTGGACCTCCTGTGAAAATTTCAGACATTTTCGCTCAGTAGTTTCTATGCAAACAGCGTTTCTTTTTCCCAGATTCATACAAATGGTTTTTCTAATTTATTCACTGCCTCCTCTACGTCACAGCTGCTTCGGCTCTGTGTGATTCGGCTCCTTTTCGGCTCCTGTTCGGGTTTTTCGAAGGTTAATCCAGATGTTTTTGCTTGTTTTCAGCGTGCATTCGGTGAGTTTTCGTCAGGTTTGCGGCAGATTTTCCCTGCAATTCGGGGGCCCCGTGCTGTTTGCTGAATACACCGCAGGGTCACCGAAATGCAATCGGCAAAAGGAACCGAATTGAAGAGAACGAAAAGTCACCGAACGTGCGGTGACTTTTCGAATCTCTTTGGATAACCCTGATAGAGAGAAATATCACACAATGGATTAGCCCAGTGACACATATAGAGGAAAATTTCACACAATGGATGCACCCTGTGACACATATAGAGGAAAATATCACACAATGGATGCACCCAGTGACACATATAGAGGAAAATATCACAATGGATGCACTCAGTGACACATATAGAGGAAAATATCACACAATGGATGCACCCAGTGACACATAGAGAAAAATATCACACAATGGATGCGCCCAGTGACACATATAGAGGAAAATATTTTCTTAACTAAACATACAAGAGAAAAATAAAGCAAACGTAAGATATCAGCAACATCAAATAAACACAAGGAGGACATTTCAATTTTGGTGGTACTGGCCCTTTAAATATGAATAACAGTTGTGGAAAAAAAATAGAATTTTGCAGTTTAATGTAACTTGTGGGGGGGAGGGGCACTGTCTGTCCGAAAGAATCTCTGTTTATATTACTCCAAATGAAGCGGCAGGAGGCACTGATAGTCAGAGGGCCTACCCTGGAGATTGGTTTGCAGATTTTATTTGTTAGGACTGATCCTGGCAACTGCTGCTGATTTTTTTCCTTTCACTGTTTGCCTGGGTGTCATCTGATTTTATTAAATATATGTTTATTTTGAGTCTTTTCTGGATTATTCTCTTCATTTGTTGATTCTAAAGAATAAGGGCTTTCCTTGTTTGCAAATATTCTCTGCAGAGATTCTAATCATAACATGTATAGTCTGTTAGAAACGGCTGAGAATGTTAACAGCTTACTATGTTATATTGTTTTATACATATTTTCTTTGCCCATGTCCTGCTTGCTGAAAAAAATGTTTCTCCCAAATCTTGGTTTGCCAGTAATCTCACACTTTCTAATCTCATACCCTTTGCAATAAAATGAATAGAATAAATGGTCTTTATCTCAGAAATAGGGATGAGCTGTTTGGTTCGATGTGTTCGGAGTTCGATTCGAACATCGCCAGTTCGTATGTTTGCGAACTTCGAACATTTCCGCGTGTTCGCAGCATGTTCGCCCACAATGCACCACAATGCACTTTTTCCACTGGCCTGAAGCTTGTAATAGGCTACAGCCTGCACCTGACCACAGTTTAGGTGCAAGGCTATGCCAATCACTGCTCAGAGTCCTGATTGGGCGAATTTTGCCCAATCATGGGCTCACAGAGCTAAGTCCCGCAGTACACTATATAAGGCGTCCCTTGCAGCCCCAGCACGTGTTTTTTGAGAGGAGATTGTTGTGTTAGTGTGTGTTCTCACTGCGAGTCTGCCACCAGCTATTGGGGGGGGGGGGGGTCTCACTTCTACAAAATATCTGTGAATTGTTGTAATCTTTGTGTTCTCACTGCCACCAACTATTTTGGGGGTCAGTCATTTCTACAAAATATCTGGGAATTGTTGTAATCTTTGTGTTCTCACTGCCACCAACTGTTTTGGGTTCAGTCATTTCTACAAAATATCTTAGAATTGTTGTAATCTTTGTGTTCTCACTACCAGCAGCAATTGTGGGGGTCAGTCATTTCTACAAAATACCTTAGAATTGTTGTAATCTTTGTGTTCTCACTGCCACCAACTATTTTGGGGGTCAGTCATTTCTACAAAATACCTTAGAATTGTTGTAATCTTTGTGTTCTCACTGCCACCAACTATTTTGGGGGTCAGTCATTTCTACAAAATATCTGGGAATTGTTGTAATCTTTGTGTTCTCTTTGCCACCAATTATTTTAGGGGTCTCATTTCTACAAAATATCTGGGAATTGTTGTAATATTTGTGTTCTCACTGCCACCAACTATTTTGGGGGTCTCATTTCTACAAAATATCTGGGAATTGTTTTAATCTTTGTGTTCTCACTGCCACCAACTGTTTTGGGGGTCAGTCATTTCTACAAAATATCTTAGAATTGTTGTAATCTTTGTGTTCTCACTACCAGCAGCAATTGTGGGGGTCAGTCATTTCTACAAAATATCTTAGAATTGTTGTAATCTTTGTGTTCTCACTACCAGCAGCAATTGTGGGGGTCAGTCATTTCTACAAAATATCTTAGAATTGTTGTAATCTTTGTGTTCTCACTGCCAGAAGCAATTGTGGGGGTCAGTCATTTCTACAAAATATCTGGGAATTGTTGTAATCTTTCAGGGTTATTCAGAGAGCGTGAAAAGCAGGAAAATGACTAGAGAATGACTGGAGAATGAAAAATTCTAGGTCAAAATAGCCGATTTGGAAAGTGAGATGAAAGGGATAATTTTTCTGGATTGGCTATTTTGACCTAGAATTTTTCATTCTCCAATCGTTCTCCAGTCATTCTCCTGCTTTTCACTCTCTCTGAATAACCCTGTTTGTGTTCTCACTGCCACCAACTATTTTGGGGGTCGGTCATTTCTACAAAATATCTGGAATTGTTGTAATCTTTGTGTTCTCACTGCCACCAACTATTTTGGGGGTCAGTCATTTCTACAAAATATCTGGGAATTGTTGTAATCTTTGTGTTCTCACTGCCACCAACTATTTTGGGGGTCAGTCATTTCTACAAAATATCTGGGAATTGTTGTAATCTTTGTGTTCTCACTGCCACCAACTATTTTGGGGGTCAGTCATTTCTACAAAATATCTTAGAATTGTTGTAATCTTTGTGTTCTCACTACCAGCAGCAATTGTGGGGGTCAGTCATTTCTACAAAATATCTTAGAATTGTTGTAATATTTGTGTTCTCACTCACTGCCACCAACTATTTTGGGGGTCAGTCATTTCTACAAAATATCTGGAATTGTTGTAATCTTTGTGTTCTCACTGCCACCAACTATTTTGGGGGTCAGTCATTTCTACAAAATATCTTAGAATTGTTGTAATCTTTGTGTTCTCACTGCCACCAACTATTTTGGGGGTCAGTCATTTCTACAAAATATCTTAGAATTGTTGTAATCTTTGTGTTCTCACTACCAGCAGCAATTGTGGGGGTCAGTCATTTCTACAAAATATCTTAGAATTGTTGTAATATTTGTGTTCTCACTGCCACCAACTATTTTGGGGGTCAGTCATTTCTACAAAATATCTGGGAATTGTTGTAATCTTTGTGTTCTCACTGCCACCAACTATTTTGGGGGTCAGTCATTTCTACAAAATATCTTAGAATTGTTGTAATCTTTGTGTTCTCACTGCCACCAACTATTTTGGGGGTCAGTCATTTCTACAAAATATCTGAGAATTGTTCTAATCTTTGTTCTCACTGCCAGCAGCAATTGTGGGGGTCTCATTTCTACAAAATATCTGGGAATTGTTGTAATCTGTGTGTTCTCACTGCCACCCATCAGGGGGTCTCAATGATTTATAGGAGGTTTCTGGGAATTGTAATCTGTGTCTTCTCACTGCCAGCTATCAGGGGGTCCCACATACATCTAGCAGATTTCTGGGAATTGTAATTTGTGTCTTGTCACTGCCACCCATCAGGGGGTCTCATTGATTTATAGGAGGCTTCTGGGAATTGTAATCTGTCTCTTGTCACTGGCTGCCAGCTATCAGGGTGTCTCACTGAGTTATACCAGAGTTCTGGAAATCTTTATACCAGAGTTGAATCAGAGTTCTGTATATCTTTAATCTACATATCACTCACCATGTCAGAAAAACCAAAAAGGACAGGCAGACGCTCCCAGACACAGATAAGAGGGCAAGCAGCCTCTGTGTCAGAAGACTGTGCCTCTGGTCGTCGTGGACGTAGTGCATCCTCTGCAGGGGCACGCTTGTCCTTTCTAACTGGTGCTGGCCGTCTTAAGCAGCAGCAACATACAGAGGATTTAATGGATTGGCTAACCAGGCCATCCTAAGAGTCCTCTGCCAGCCAGGTTTGTAGTGGTTTACAGTCCACCTCAGCTGCCAAAGCATCTAATGCAGCCTCCATGTCCACAGCTACTCCTGCCGTAGCCTCACTATCACACACGGAGGAGTCAGCTGAATTGTTTGACTACAATGACAGTGAGATGCTGCTTGAGGATGCGCAGCAACTACAGTGCTCTGATTCAATCTCTGAGGTTGAGGAAGGGACTATAATCAACCTAGAGGAAGGGGGTGCCAGTGACACAAAATAACTGGCACTCATGTTGCCCCAGCAGCTGCAGCATACTGCCAAGTTGGCTCCAGTGACAAGGAGATAGGGGGTGATGATGACAATGATGATGAGGTCACTGACTCCACCTGGGTGCCTGATCGAACGGAGGAGGAGGCACAACAAACACGAGGCACAACGTCCTCTATGACCAACCGTAGCCAGTCCAAGGCATCAGATATCAGAGCTGCTCAGGTGCAGAACGCTGTTGTCTCAAAGCACACATCCAGGAACTCTGCTGTCTGGGAGTTCTTTAAGAAATGTGCAGCAGACCGCACCATTGCTATTTGTAATCTATGTCAGATGAGGATCAAGTGTGGGAAAGACACCGGACACTTGGGTACCACATGCTTGAGGTGACATATGACCACTTGCCATGCATCCCGTTGGCGCAACACTTTGCGTAGGTCCTCCTCACCGGTCTCTACCCCCACTATATGTCATGCCATGTCATTGACTCCAACCTCCACTGACAGGGATGATGCTACAGTAATAGATGTACCAGGTCCTTCCTCACAATGTGACAGCATCCCATCAGCTGAAGATTTACACAGTCAGATTACATTGCCCAAGCTGCTGCTGTGTAAGAAAAAATATAGTCCCAACCATCCCCAAGCACAGCATCTAAATGCCAGTTTAGCAAAATTACTCGCATTGCAGCTGCTGCCTTTCCAGCTGGTGGACTCTGCTTCCTTCCGTGAATTTGCTGAATGTGCTGTACCACAGTGGCAGGTTCCAAAACGCCATTTCTTTTCATGGAAGGCCATTCCAGCACTATACCAGCACGTGGAAGACAATGTTATGGAGTCATTGGGAAAGACAGTCAGCAGCAAGGTGCACGTGACTTTAGACACGTGGTCCAGCAAGCATGGACAGGGCCGTTACATTTCCTTCACGGCACACTGGGTAACTCTGATTGCAGCTGGGAGGGATCCAAGATGGGGCTCTGTGCTGGAGCATGTTCATCCACCATGCCTCCAGAAAGCTGCCTGTATGAAGTCTGTCTGCTCCACCACCACCTCTCCTTCTTCCTCCTCCTCCTTCTCTGTCTCTGGCGAAGTGGCAGTTCAACTGACGCGTGACAGGGGCTACGCAATGGCTCAAGCAAAAAGATGCCATACTGTGCTTGAGCTTGTTTGTTTAGGGGACAGGAGCCACACCGGGCCAGAAATTCTGTCAGCTCTGCAGGGGCAGGTGCAGAGATGGTTAACACCACGCCAGCTTCAGCTGGGAATGGTCATCTGTGATAATGGCAGCAACCTTCTCTCCGCCCTACGCCAGGGTAAGTTGACGCATGTACCATGCCTAGCACACGTCCTAAATCTAGTGGTACAGCGTTTCCTAACCAGGTACCCATGGTTGACAGAGCTTCTCAGCCAGGCCAGAAAAGTCTGCAGCCACTTCAGATGGTCATTCCCAGCAATTGTTCACCTGGCAGAAATTCAAAGAGAATTCCACCTTCCCACAAACCGTCTGATCTGTGACATGCCCACCAGGTGGACCTCGACATTAGCAATGCTGCAGCGTCTGCAGAAGCAGCAGAGGGCCATCAACAAGTATCTGTGTGAGTATGGCACAAGGACAGGTTCAGGTCAACTTGTTTTTTTCTTCCCCCGCAGTGGCTGATGATCAAGGATGCATGCACTGTACTGTCACCATTGTTAAATTATAATCTTAATCAAACAATAACAAATTCCCTACTATAATTACCATATATGAAATTTCAATAGACCGTTTTCTTCCCATGTATCAAAGATGAAGTAAGGCGCTGCGCGAGCTGTGCGAGCTGCGCGACTCTGATCAGAGGAGATGATAGAAACAACCACACCAAGATATGGCAGATCAACATCTGACTAGCTCGTGGTCTGTCAGACCCGTTTATTATTTCAACATCCAATAGAAATGTTCGTTATAGAAAAGAGCTTCCTGTTCACTCCCAAGATAGGAATGTAATATAACAGCCAATCAGAGCAGATACATTTCTAAATCATGTAACAAAGATTTTGCGGGCATTTCGAAGTTAACACAGTGTCATGCCTGCTACTGCTCCTGCAGTACGGCCTTCCCAACAGAGAGGGCGCCAGTCTTTGAATCTGGCCACTTTGTATGCCACACCTGGTCAGGGATCTAGGCCTTTAAATATCAGTTCCAGTCTGTGCTCTGAGCCCTGACGTGGTTATTTCTAGCCCTCAGCGCGTGTCTACAGCTTATGCATATTGATTTCCTGGTTTGACTTCTGGCTTGTATTTTGACTGTGTTTCCTGTATTATCCCTTGGCTTATGTTTATCTCGTGTACCGACCTCTGGCTTGTTAATACCACGATATCTCTCCTGTCCCTGATCTATACTTCTATGTATTTGAGATTAGTACCTGGCCATTCTAAGGACCAGCTTCTCAGTTTAGGGTTCTGTCTTACCTTTCTGGGTTTTGTCTGCGTGCTGGGTGACTCTATATCCTTACATTACGTCAGGGCCATGGACCCTGCAGACATTGCGCAGCAGTTTACTGCTTGCTGTACCCATATAAGGGAGGCAGATGCCAAGATGTATCATTTTGCAGGATTGCTGGAAACGCTCTTGGAGAATACAGATTGTATGCAATCTCCCTCACCTGCTCCTATAACCCATTCTGACACTTCTATGATTAAATCCACTGTTCCAGTGCAAATGTTGCCCTCTGTTACTTTCAGTGGTGAGGCTGCTGCATGCAGAGGATTTCTGAATCAAATTGATGTATGTTTTGAGTTAAATCCTCATATGTGTATAACTGACCGAGCTAAAGTATGTTTTCTTTTTAACCATCTCAGAGACAAGGCCTTAGACTGGGCTACTGCATTAAGGGAGTCTAAAAATCCCATAATAAATAACTACGAGGAATTTGTTACCACCTTAAAAAGTGTGTTTAACCCTGCTGTATCTGACAACCTTGTACTGCAAACAATACAGTCTGGAGAGATTAAATCCTCGGAGAGGGGATTGGTATCAGAGGTCATGACATTGTCTCCTTCTGTCTATAAAAAGCGATGTTACTTTTCTATTATGATTGAGGTGGGTTCCTCCATTATTCAGGTAGATGCACTTCTTGATTCAGGGGCAGAGGAAAATTTTATGGACACCAATTTTGCTTTGGAGAAAGGGATTCCCTGTGTGGAAAAAAACCCACCTATGGCTATTCATGCTATAGATGGCAGACCCCTTTCCAACCCATATATTTCTAAGGAGACCAGTCCTATTTCCATGTCTGTAGGAGTTCTCCATAAAGAGACTGTGGTATGCCAACTCCTATCATCTCCTTCATGTCCTGTTGTTTTGGGGTATCCTTGGTTACAAAAACACAATCCAGTTATAGACTGGAGAAGAAACACTGTTCTGTCATGGAGCAAGTCTTGTTTTGATTCATGCATGATTCCTGTCAAGTCTGTGCACACCATAAACGTACCCACTGCTGCTCCTTTATCTGTATTGGTTCCTATACAGTATGAGGAGGTCAGGGAGGTTTTCAACAAAGGAGGGGCTGAGACTTTACCTGAGCATAGACCCTATGATTGTGCTATTAATCTCCTTCCTGGCACTTTTCCTCCCAAGGGACGAGTGTATCCTCTGTCTCAACATGAGAACCTCATATTAGAGGAGTACATAAAGGATTCCCTTGCCAAGGGCTTCATAAGGAAATCCACATCTCCTGCTGGTGCTGGGTTCTTTTTTGTCTCTAAGAAAGAGGGGGACTTAAGACCTTGCATAGATTATAGGGGTTTAAATAAAATAACTGTGAAAAATGCCTATCCCATTCCATTGATTGCTGAACTCTTTGACCGGTTAAAAGGTTCCCAGATTTTTTCTAAGCTTGATTTAAGAAGCGCGTACAATTTAGTGCGCATTAAGGATGGTGATGAATGGAAAACCGCTTTCAATACCAGATCTGGTCACTACGAGTACCTTGTAATGCCCTTTGGGCTATGTAACGCTCCAGCTGTGTTCCAGGATTTTATAAATGATGTTTTGCGTGATTTCATACACGACTGTGTCATCGTGTATTTGGATGATATACTTATTTACTCACCTGATCTCGCTACTCACCACTTGCAGGTTAAAAAGGTTCTTCAGACGTTGTTGAACAATGGCCTTTACTGTAAATTGGAGAAGTGTCTCTTTGACCAACCTAAGATAGCATTTCTAGGTTATGTCATTTCCAAAGAAGGATTTTCCATGGACCCGGCTAAACTTACTGCTGTTACTGACTGGCAATGTCCTATAGGGCTAAAAGCTATTCAGAGATTCATAGGGTTCGCCAACTACTACCGCAGGTTCATACTCAATTTCTTCACAATACTGGCACCCATTACCAATATGACCAAGAAGGGAGCTAATACCCGTATTTGGTCCCCTGAAGCCGTTAAAGCCTTTGAGACTCTTAAAGAGGCTTTTTCTACGGCCCCTATACTTGTCCACCCTGATCCAAGGAAGCCTTTCATCCTAGAGGTTGATGCCTCTGAGACAGGAGTAGGAGCTGTTCTTTCCCAAAGAGAATCCCCTGACCAACCACTCAAGCCTTGTGGCTTCTTTTCTAAGAAATTATCTAGTGCTGAAAGGAACTATGATATCGGTAACCGAGAACTCCTGGCTATCATTTCTGCTTTGAAGGAGTGGAGACACCTACTTGAAGGAGCTCCCACTCCCACTATGATTCTGACTGACCATAAAAACCTGACCTTTATTGCCGATGCCAAAAGACTGTCATCCCGTCAAGCCCGGTGGTCGATGTTTTTGACTCATTTCAATTACATAATCACCTATAGGCCCGGTAACAGAAATGCTAAGGCAGACGCGCTTTCCAGGCAGTTTGAGGTCACAGAACAGCAAGATAGACCAGTGGAGTCGATTGTTCCTCTGGAGAGAGTAGTGGCAGCTACTCATCTCACCCTTACTTCTACACTCCTTACTCGTATCCAAGCTATGCAAAGTACAGCCCCCCCTGAGACTCCTTCTGACAAGTTGTTTGTTCCTGACGCAGAAAGAAAGGAACTACTCTCATGTTATCATGCCTCCAGGCCAGCCGGTCATCCTGGTATAAAAAGGACATTGTCAGCCCTTACACCGATGTACTGGTGGCCAGACATTGCCAAGGATGTGAGAGAGTATGTACAGGCATGTGTGGTATGTGCACAATCCAAAGCCTCTACTCAATGTCCTGCAGGGCTATTGCAACCACTAGCCATCCCTGACAAGCCATGGTCACATATTTCTATGGATTTCATAGTAGATTTGCCACCTTCTGAAGGGCATACAGTGATTTTGACCATTGTTGATCGCTTTACTAAAATGGTTCATCTGGTTCCTCTCAAGAAATTGCCAACATCTAAAGGTCTAGCCAACATATTTGCCAAGGAGGTATTCAGATTACATGGTTTGCCTCATGAAATTGTCTCTGATCGGGGTCCACAGTTCATTTCTAGATTTTGGAGAAATTTCTGTTCACAGTTGGGTATTAAAGTATCATTTTCTTCTGCTTATCACCCACAGTCCAATGGAGCTGCCGAACGTGCCAATCAGTCTAGTGAGAACTACATTCGTAGCTTCTCTTCTCAAGGGCAGGATGATTGGGTATCTTTGCTTCCTTGGGCTGAATTTGCTCTGAACAGTAATGTTAATGCCTCGTCTGGTCACTCCCCGTTTTATGTTGCCCATGGTTTCCAGCCTACCTTTTTGCCATCCCCTAGTTCTGACACTGGTCTTCCTGACTTGGACTCCTATGTTCAGTCTCTTCTTAAAGTGTGGACTTTGGTACGATCTAATCTCTGTCACGCTGCAGTCCAACAGAAGACCTATGCTGATAGGCATAGGCGGATGGGTCCTTCCTATGTTCCAGGCCAGAGAGTCTGGTTGTCTACCCGTAACATTAAGTTACGTGTGCCATCAATGAAATTCGCTCCGCGGTATATTGGTCCATTCAAGGTCCTAAGACGTATCAACGAAGTCTGTTATGCGCTGGACCTACCTCGTACCCTCCGTATACCGAATACCTTTCACACCTCCTTGTTGAAGCCCCTTCTGTGCAATCGGTTCACCACTGTTATTCCTCAACCACGTCCTGTACTGGTCCAGGGACAAGAAGAATTTGAGGTCCAGTCCATTGTAGATTCCCGTCATTCCCGTGGTGGTCTTCAATATTTGGTGCACTGGAGAGGGTATGGCCCGGAGGAACGCTCATGGGTTCCAACTTCTGATCTCCATGCCCCCCGTCTGGTCCGTGCCTTTCACCGTTCTCATCCCACTGCTCCGGGATCTCGGCGCCCGGAGGGCGCTCGTGGAGGGGGGGTACTGTCATGCCTGCTACTGCTCCTGCAGTACGGCCTTCCCAACAGAGAGGGCGCCAGTCTTTGAATCTGGCCACTTTGTATGCCACACCTGGTCAGGGATCTAGGCCTTTAAATATCAGTTCCAGTCTGTGCTCTGAGCCCTGACGTGGTTATTTCTAGCCCTCAGCGCGTGTCTACAGCTTATGCATATTGATTTCCTGGTTTGACTTCTGGCTTGTATTTTGACTGTGTTTCCTGTATTATCCCTTGGCTTATGTTTATCTCGTGTACCGACCTCTGGCTTGTTAATACCACGATATCTCTCCTGTCCCTGATCTATACTTCTATGTATTTGAGATTAGTACCTGGCCATTCTAAGGACCAGCTTCTCAGTTTAGGGTTCTGTCTTACCTTTCTGGGTTTTGTCTGCGTGCTGGGTGACTCTATATCCTTACACACAGGATATCTATTTCAATCACCCCGCTCACCAGCCTCGAGAGGAAACGAAACTGAACAAACACCGTACTGGAACAAAAAGGGGGGAATTTCACACTAATGCATATTGAAATATGGCACGTATTTCAATTATAGGACATTTATAATCCTACAGAAAATTAAAATCTAACAATTCTTTCCTTTGATCACATGTCACCTGTGATCATCTAAAAGATAAACCAAACTTAGGCAATTAACCCCTTGAGGACCGCTGACGTACCCTGTACGTCCTGTCCTCGGGTCTCCCTTAGACCCGCGGACGTACAGGGTACGTCAGCGGCGCCTAATCCCCCTCCCGCCCGATACTCACCTCCCTCGCTGGATCCCTCGGCGATCTGGCAGGGAGGAAGCCTGCCCATGTGATTTACATGGGCAGGCGAGGCTGATGACGTCGCCACGCAGCGTGGTGATGTCATCAGCAGGCGTCCCCATGCAAAGCAATGGAGGGGAGGGGGGGCTCCTTTGGAGCCCTCTATCTCCCCAACCATTGCAGCTAGGGAGATGCTTTTTACACCGCTGTCTCCCCTTTTCAGCGGTTTATAGCATGAACTGTTTCGCCGCCGGATCACGTTTCGGTGCCAATTGGCGCCAAAACGCGATTCGAACCTGGAGGGGGCTAACATCTTGGATGTCAGCCAAGCCTCCAGGTCCCCCCCCCCACTGACAACCTCACCATATGTGTGAGGGATGTCAGTGGGCCAGTTAACCATCTAGCTGCCATGTAGAGATAAGGGGATCCTAAGGATCCCCATATCTCCCGATCCATGGCAGCTAGATGGTCATATTTGACACCTTTTGAAAGGCCTGATTATGGCCTTTCCAATGATAGCAAACATGACCAGGTTTGGTTTAAAAAAAAAAAAAAATGAAATAAAATAAAAAAGTTTTTTTTTTAAAGTTTTTTTGTCTGGGGGGGTTTAATTAAATAGGACCTAGGCTGTCATCTCAAAATAATTAGCACAAAATGGTCAGAATGAGCGCAGCGCACATAGGTGAACTGTCTCAGCAGTGAAAGGGTTAAAAAGCAAACGCATGTAAAAATTGGGTATTTCTAGTCTCGGGACAAAATTTTGAACCTATTTAGCTGGGGTCTTTTTGGGTGGTTGTAGATTTTGGGGATTAAATTACGAAAAAGTGTGTTTTTACCATTTTTTCCTCATATTTCATATTTTTTTTATAGTAAATTATTCGATATGATGGAAATAATGGTATTTCTAGAAAGTCCATTTAATGGTGGAAAAAGGGTGTATAATATGTGTGGGTTGAATAAACGAGTAAGAGGAAAATTTGACCTAAACACTAACAGCGCAAAACGTAAAAACAGCAGCGGTCACTAAAAGACGGATTTGTGTAAAACCGCCCGGTCACTAAGGGGTTAAACTAATTATACCTGGGACCATAGTATCCTCGCCTAATACCTCTAGATCATTGTAGATGCTCAGAGGGAAAAGAAAAAAATATGGTAATTACTCTTAAAATA